>JAATLQ010035396.1:0-28767 GCA_013421005.1 Heliconius erato x Heliconius himera
AAGTAAATCGGTTCAGTAGTTTCAGAGAAAAATGCGGACAACAATATGTCGACAGACAGACAGACAGACAGACAGACAGACAGACAGACAGACAGACAGACAGACAGACAGACAAGAAATTCAAAAAAAATCTTTTTGCTTTCTATTAGTCTTTTTAAGTGTCCCTCTATCCATTTCAGTCAAAATTACTAAATGTACAGACAAAATATTTTTACTGTCTTATTATATATAGAGATTACATTAGACTTAATGAACAACTTTGCTTTGAGAAGCAAGTAGTGAAAGGATTCGTCCGCTACATGGATATTCACTTTAGCGTCCTCGCAACAAGAGTTGTTGGCGGTGTTTAGAATAGAATTTGCTTAAATACTGTTAAATTTAACTACGGTACGTATATTTTCCATATGAATTATGAAATCAATTGAAAAAACTGAAGATTTTCGAAAGTGTTTTATAAAGTACTAGACATGGAAAATATATATATTTTTTTCTGTATTAATTTATAGATTTACTCTTTTTTCCACGAAACAGGGAAGGCATAGACAATCAAGTGTCAAAATAGTGCATTCTCTACTTTTGAACTCAAACGCCATGCTTTGTAGGATTAAAGGGTCGGAGCAATGATTAACATTTTAAATCATAAGCAGTCCTCTGAATTCCTCTGAATGGGAATTGAATCTATAACCATCGTGTTTACAGTCAAACTCCACATAACTCTATTATTACGATATTTTGATTCAAAATGTTCTATACGTACAAACTTTTAATATTTGTTCTGATTTCGTTCCTAAAACTACGGTTCAGTGATATCTAAACTAGATTTTTTTATAATAAAGCTTAAAAAAAATGTTACTTACTTTAAGTAGTCGAAGTAAAGTTGGCACATCTTTTGCAAATATATGCATTGATGGTACTTCCATTATAATATTCTAAAAGAAAATAAAAATTGGTTGAGCAGCCGAACTCAACTACACACACTACGTTTTGTAGCAAGAAGTTTGTTGCGTACATGAATGTACAGGTGGCTACCACAGCCTCTTTTTTATTAACTTCACGCAGTAACCCGCACGTAGCAGGGTAGGCAGAGGGAACCCAGTAACCTAGAGTTAAGGTACTCAGTTCTTATTGAGAAACTTACGTTCCCCACTTTCAGACAAATTCTGTAAGCTCCGCGTAAGTTGCAACGCTGCGGTTTGCCTTTACACCAGAACGAAGAAGATAAAATATTAAATTTTTTCGTTCTGGTTACTAAAAGCGTAGAAAACAGGAATTAGGTGCTTTAGTGCTGGAGAGCAATAACTAAGGGTTTTTTGAAATTCCTTAGGAAACAGAAAAAACATAAACAGGATACAGGATACATATTACGTTGTGAGGTGCAACAAATTTAGTCTAAGCTGTATATTGTCTTTACATAAAAAATCTTTATATATTCTCATAGTAAGGCCTGTAGGCGTGGGGTAGAAACGCAAGCGAGCGACTGAGTCCCACCACTCAACATTCAATGCACCTAGAATTTGGCGGAAAGTGGAACGGTATCTTAATAGAAACGGAGTGTTTTAACACTAGGTTCCCAAGTTCCTTTTGTGTATTCTGCTATATCTGGCACACAATGAAGCTATGTAAAATAAAATTCTTCCCATAGTATTAACCCTTAAGAGCTATAATAAATTACATAACCCACTAAGACTGTAATGGGTGTAAAAACACGTTATTTTTAAAAGTATTATAATAAAATTATAAATGAATTGTAAGAAATTGTTAACAACTTACTTTTAACACATATGTAATCATTTCTATATATTTTTTGTAAAAAACTCAAAAAAAAATAATAATATGTGACTTAAACAGCTGACTATACAAAATGTATAATATTTTTTTGTTTATTTAACAAAATGTAATGCACATACAATACAAATCAAAAAAAATATATAATGTAATAAATATAGAATTTATTAAATTGTATATTTACAAAATATTTAGAACTTTTTCCTCACAATTGTGACAAAATAAAAACTTAAAATTCTTAGAGAACTCTTAATAATTGAAATACTGCTACTACTAAATACTACGAAGCCAGTCGTGGCGCAGGGGCACAAGGTGTGACTGTAAAATCGACTCATTGTGGGTTCGATCCCCACTCGAGGAAATAAAATATTTATTTACATTTATATTTTTATTTCTTTGCTCTGGTGTCTACTGGTGGCTACACACAAATCAGGAGGAGAAAAATTAAAAAGCGTAGCGACTATAAATGAAATGTTGATGTTTTGGATGTTTTTACACCCATATAGCCTTCAAGGGTTAAAGTTGCTCGTACGTGTAAATCAAACTACGCGAAGCATTTTAATGTGATTTTCAAGGATAAAAAGAATAAAGAAAAAAGTTAATGTAAATAATAGAAAACAAATACGATACTTACAAATAAAACATAACACAAAATGAAATTCATCATTCCTTCAACTTAAATTCAAAACTCCTTTTATCTCAAGATAAGAAATATGTAAATATAAGAATATATCGATTTAATATATCATTCTAAGTTCAACAATACTGGCTATTGTACAGAGTACGGCGAACAATTCTATTTGTTGCAACCTCCACTTCGATTGTACTGAAAGTTAAATATTGAATGCAAACCGTGAAATGGAATATCTTATATTTAATCTTGTATTGCAGTTTAAAATTTTAACCTCTTAATGCTGAGATAAAAATGTAAGATTTACATGGTTTTTTTTGTTTTTATATAGGGTAAGGTTGCGATATGTGTGTGTAACGCGAGGGTTGTAGGTTCGAATTATTTTTAGAAAGGAAGATATTTTCTAAAAATGTCTTTCTTTTCTTGGTATGTTAGAATGTTTTAAAAATATTTAAAATAAATCAACGTCTAATGTCAATTTGTTGAATTCTCAAGGCATTTCATCTCTAGTGGAACTCAACGCCTTTGCCTCATCACCAGGGAATTTTCTCCAAGTGGGAATCGAATCCAAAACCGTCGCGTTTCAGTCAGACGCTTGTGCCACTGCGCCACAGACCGTCTCTTTGTCGTCGTGTCGTATCTTTGACGTGAATCTATATATATAAAAGGACTTGTGCTGACTGACTGAGGTAAGACGCACGCAGAGCCGTAACCGCTGATGGTAGAAACGTGAAACTTGGGCAGATGTTTATTTTCATATTCTGGACATTCACTAAGAAGGGATTTTGAAAAATTTTAACCCTAAAGGGATGAAATAGG
This sequence comes from Heliconius erato x Heliconius himera, assembly GCA_013421005.1. Lineage (NCBI taxonomy): Eukaryota > Metazoa > Arthropoda > Insecta > Lepidoptera > Nymphalidae > Heliconius > Heliconius erato x Heliconius himera. Next base: position 3,236 of record JAATLQ010035396.1, read on the forward strand.
GGTTGAAAGTTTGTATGGATTTTTTTTAAATTGGCACCGATTCTTATAAAATTTTAAATCCAGACTCTTAAAAATATTTCATTGAACGCGTGTTTCATGATTTTTAAGAATTCACCCCCTAAGGGTTCAAATAAGGAGTTGAAAGTTCGTATGGAAAAATCTTTAAATCGCCACCGATTTTTATAAAAATTTAAATTCAGACTGTTAAAAACATTTTATTGAACACGTGTTTCGTGGTTTTTTTAGAATTTACTTCTAATAAGCGGGCGAAGCCGCGCGCGCCCTCTAGTATGTCTATAAAATTGCTACCATACAACACTTGCAATTGGATAAATTTTGACTCAGAGAAGCTACGACATTGGGTTAATTATTATTCGTCAGCTATTGTCAAAATTTATAGATTGTAAATAAAAAAATATTAGAGAATATAGATAGTTATGTGAAGTGAATTATAAAGTATTTTAATAAAAAAATATTATAAACGATATATATTTATTTTCTTAGTATACGCATCCAAAAGCCGAAACCAAACACAAATATATTATGTTATATACTTGGAAAGGGCTTCTCAAGAAGAATCAAATGGTAGTAATGAAACACCATTTCACCGAAAAAAATTTCTTAATATCTTGGTTCCCCGCACTGTGAAGCAGTGCGGGGAACCAAGATTTAAAAAAAATATACAAAATGCACCAAAAAGGATGCATAGAAGCTAAATTTAGCCAGATTATTTAGCCAAAAAAAAAAAAAATTTAATCATTCGACAAATACAAGACCAGAATTGTACAAAATAAATAATAATTTATCCATTTGAAATCGAAGCTCTTCGATTTGGATTTAAAGCTGAACTGGAATTTTGAATATTATTAATATGAAAATAAGATACAAACTTGATTGTCAGGGACATCTTTGGCACAGTGGGCATCAAGACTCCTACGTCTCGTTTATGCCTTATCTACATCTTTGTAAGCTGTCTCGGGCTCCACCCTTAATCAACTGAAGGTCAAATACTTGCAACTAATTAAACTTTTTAGCTTTAGATACTTTGGATAAATTAAACAATCAAAAGTTTATTTTCGATGTAGAACAAAATTCAAATATTGTTCATTTTCGAATTTATGGTACATTTTTTATAGCTTTACGTTGTATCCTGCACATAGCAGAGTAGGCAGAGGAAGCCTCGGAACTTAGTGTTAAAACTCTTTGTTTCTATTAAGATATTTCTTTTCCAAACTTTCAGCCAAATTCAGAAGTTATTGCCTTGTTGAGTGGCGGAAATCAATGTAGCGCTTTGCCTTGTTACTAGAGCAAGACGCGCTTAAAATTATACGCTTGTACCCTGTCGCCAAGACTGGTCTTTCGAAATAAAATGTAATAATAAAATGTAATTAATTCATGTAAAAAATTGTTTGACGTTTCAATAAAAAATATCTAGAAGTCAATGTTTTTTACAAATATATTTTAATAAATATGATAAACTTGACTTATAAATATAAGAAATAAAAAATCTGTAACGCAATAAAATGCTTAAATATTCTAAAATTACAATATCTTTGGAATGTAAAGTATTTTTGGTACAATTTTGAACACTAATCTACAGGTGGGCGAACTTTCTTAGCAAAACTTCCCATTACGTTTCCGGGTGGGAAGTAATTTGCTACAACGTAAATCTGGCCTTCTTTTGTTCTAGCAATACCCACACCAAGATCTTTACTATCCTCCCAAACAACTTGAGAGAAATGTCCTGAACCTAAGTTTTCTGGCTCCCTGCCAAAGGAATGATTATTAATTTCACTATACCACTTATCCACTGGGTCTCTTCCAGATAACGTGAAATTAGGATCGGAAGACCAAGCATAGAATATGTTTTCCCCATATTCATTTTGATCTCTATGTTCCACAATACCTTTTTTGGCAATAACCTTAGCCCACTCTTCTGCATATTTACACATTTTTTTATTAAGCTCAAGTGGTGGTACTCTGTGCTTGCTTCGATATTCGTTATGAGCGTCTAAAAATTCTTCTTCAAATTTTTCATTAGACACAGATACACTTCTGAATTTTGTGACTAATTCAGATGCCAGTTCTCCTAAATTTTTACTATTTCGTGAATTGGGGGATGGGGGTGATAAGATACTATTCTTGGAAAATGAAAACGAGGATAAAGAACTCCTAGATTCTCTACCTGAATTTGAGTTTACGGAATTCCGAAATTGATTTGCCCCTGGAGGAGGGATATTTTTTACAAATTGTCCAGTAAAATTACCTGGTGGATAATAATTGGCTACTACATACAATTTTCCTGATTCACTCTTAGCTTTTCCAATTCCAAGCTCTCTTGTACCTTTCCAAATAATTTGTGTGAAATGACCACATGTTAAAATGTCCGGTTCTCTGCCAAAATGGAAATCGTTGATTTCATTATACCATCTGTCGATGCAATCTTTTGCTCTTATTTTAACATTAGGATCAGGAGACCAGCCACTATATATGCTTTCTCCGTATGTTTGGTTCATACTGTATGACATCGAATCTTTTTTTGCTAGTTCTTCTGCCCATTGTTGACTTATCTTACATATATCTTTGTTTAAAACTAAAGGCTCTACTCCATGTTCTCTTCGGTATTCGTTGTGTACTTCTAATGCTTCGTTCTCGAAGTCCTTTGACTTAGACCGAAAAAACTTACTCTGAAAAGAAGAAAAAAATACATTTATATTTCTTAATGTAGAATAAAGTATACAATTAATATGAAGTGTTGTTATCAGATATTATTCAGGTGTTCTAATTTTATTGCTTACATCCTTCATTCGTTACGTTTCATAGAATAGCTATCTACGATTAAAAATTTTATGAAATACGTATTAGTTGTGGAATGTTCTGATAATTGGATTCTAATGATTATAATAGACTTGTAAGCACATATAAATGTAATTTTACAAATAAATAATCTTTTTATTAAGTAAAATTTTCATTCAATTATTATTTTTGTTAAACTATTCTCGATTGGACAAACATTATTTCAATAATTATCATGAGTAACTCAATCTGAAATCTTTTGAAAGTTTTAATTTGATCTATATATTAATACGTGAAATAAAAATTATGTACCCATATCTACGAAAATTTCCAACGAATTATGGGGGTTATTTTTCGCACAGTTATAATTTAGATAGAGAAGGATTTAATTAAGTAAACTTATTAAACAAAGACACTTCCACTCCTGACTTTCCTTGGTATCTTAATAGGAACAGAGTGTCTCAAAACTACGTTCCCTGGTGACCTATGCCTACTCTGTTATGGGCGGGTTAGAGCGTGAAACTAAAAATATAATAATAAAAATCCTAGAGTGTATACACACTACCATATCGTTGAACAACTTTATATACCAAGAGATCATATATAGAGGCCAGTCGTGGCACAGGGCCACAAAGTGTGACTACAAAACCGATTGGTTGTGGGTTCGATCCCCACTCAAGGAGATGAGATATTTATTTAAATTTATATTTCCATTTCTTCACTCTGGTGTCGAGACGAAGCGCAGCGTTGAGTTTTGCTACTCAACACGTAATACCTCCAGAATCGGGCAGAAAGTGGATAACGAAGTGTCTTATCAATAGGTTCCCTCTGCCTACCCTGTAGAGTGCGGAATACAGCGTAAAGCTGATTTATTTTAATAGAGAGTAACATTAGTCGTCTAACGCCCAATATTAATAATCTATCTCCTACGTCAATCTTCGATTGTTCCATATATCTATCCAATCTCTAGATTCTCTAGATTGGATAGATATATGGAACAATCGAAGATTGACGTAGAAGATAGATTATTAATATTGGGCGTAAGGCAACGCGTTTCGTAAGCTTGAATTCGTTCTCTAGTCTAACTTAACACCTAAATCATTAAAAATAAATTATTTTAATAGTTAATTGACGTATTTAATATTAACCTACTTTCGAGGCCCGCAGCTGATAACAATTGGTAACACTGATACAATTTGTAATTTACAATGTCTATGTGATGTTACGAAATTTTTAACATTTAAAATGTGAATAGTTTTTCAAAATTCGCGGTTTATCGCGGGGTTTTAATGAAGAAGGGAAAAGCTTAATTATATCATAAATATTTACTAATATATTTATACTGAACTGTATATATTTTTGATATGGCTACTGCAGTATCCAAAATATTTTGTTTTGGCTGTTTTTGGTAAAGCAGAGGAAGGTTTTCCCCCAATAAATCCCCGATGATAAACTCTTAACTTAGGTTAGTGATTACTTTCAGCTTTCAGGGAATTTCTCTCTCATAGCAGAATAAGTAGCGATAACATAGTGCCGAAATACTATGATTTCCGTTTTTGTTATTATAAAAAATCTAGTCTTACAAGAGCGGGAAAAATAATTAACTCCTCCGAATATATTAGTCTAAGCCTCAAAAATCGAGGTAAATATATAAAATATATATAACATATAAATATAAAAAGGATGACCTAGTTTTTTCTGTTTTGTATGTCTCCAAATAGTCCATAGATTTCAGTTTTATAGTATATATCTCATACATTCAATTAATGAAGATGAGAGTAAACATCTGTCAGCGAAATATTTTTATCTATAAAATAAGCAACAATTTCCTCGAGCACTTTCGGAAAGTGAACACTTATTTCTTCTACAGCTATTTGTCCGCCCAAAGTGGGTAAACAAAACATGCCACCATTTTCTTCCTACGCATATAAAGACCTTTATACATACATAATCTAAGCCTTAATCATATATTGTGATTTTTTATAAGCCTAGAGAATAGGAAATTTTAAGCTTCACGCTGTATCCCGCACACAGCAGGGTAGGCAGAGGGAACCTAGTGTTAAGACACTCCGTTCCCCACTTTCTGCCGAATTCTGAAGGTATTGCGTGTTGAGTGGCAGAACTCAACGCTGCGCTTAGCCTCGACACCAGAGCGAAGAAATCGAAATATAAATTTAAGTAAACATTTCATCTCCTCGAGTGGGGATCGAACCCAAAACCAGTCGGTTTTACAGTCACACTTCGTGCCGCTGCGCCACGACTGGCCTTAAGGAAATTTAAACAATTAGATGAAAATTAGCACTACCTATAAAATAGGCTAAAACATGATGCATATTTTTTCATTTTATGTAACAGGACAACCAATTTTCATTTAAATCGGTTTAGTAGTTTTAGTGATATAAGAATCAGCATATTTCTAGAGGTGATCATTTAGGTTTCATAATTTGATTTAAATTATATTTAATATTTTTATATCAAAACCGCTGTTATCATTTATTATTAAGTCAATTTATATTTTAATAAGTCCAGTCGTGGCGCAGTGGCACAAGCACGTGACTGAGGCTGTGGGTTCGATTGCCACTGGAGAAAATAAAAATATTTAATATTGTCATTTCTATGCTCTGGTGTCGAGGCAAAACGCGGCGTTGCACTCTACACATAATACTTCCAGAATTTTCAGTAGAAATGGGGAGCGGAGTGTCTTAGCACTAACTTCCCCTGCCTATATGCAGGTTACAGCGTAAAATTGAAAAGCAAAGATAACCGTATAATGTAAAAGATACTTTACAACGTGGCTAAAAGCGCTGCTTACACAAACTGTAACACACCTACTTATATTTGCGACAAACCATCGACATTTCTATTTAACTCGCAAATATATTTTGGGAACGAAACCCTCGGGTTAATTGACAAATGTATACTAATGTAAATATTGTATTTGAAATATGGAATATATACTTAAATTTGCAAACCTTTTCTATTCACGCTCTATTTTCACGCTTTTTCCCGCATGTGGGAAAGAGAACCTAATGTTAAGACACTTCATTCGTCTCTCTTGAATTTTTTGGGAACCAGACCCTCAATTAAGAATTATAGACTTACTTTGTTTATAACATTTACATCTGGTAAATGTTATATAGAAAATATGGAATTTTCTGCTTAAATTTAAAAATCTTATTGTTTTTAACTTTTACGCTTTCCCGCATGTAAAAGGCAAAATTTAATGTATTCATTGTCTTAAATCTAGTTAAGCTTAAAACTAAGCCAAAAAGGCGTTGGGTTCCACCAATCAACATACAATGTCTCGAAAATTGACAGAGACAGCGTGACGAACGGAGTGTCTCAACACTAGATTCCTTCTTTACGGAATACAGTGTGAAACTTAAAAAAGAATAGAAAAATGTGAAAACTTGGGCGTGGCTGTGTCATGGCCGTTTGTTGTACGTGAATACGTTTATAAATTAAAAATCAACTTAACGCTGTATCCCGCACACAGCAGGGTAGGCAGAGGGAACCTAGTGTTAAGACACTGCGTTCTCCACTTTCTGCCGAATTCTGGAAGCAGTGCGTGTTGAGTGGCAGAACTCAACGCCGCGCTTAGCCTAAACACCAGAGCGAAGAAATGGAAATATACAATTAAGTAAATATTTCATCTCCTCGAGTGGGGATCAAACCCACAACCAGTCGATTTAACAGTCATATTTCGTGCCGCTGCGCCACGACTGGCCTCACAATACGTTTATGTAGCTGGATATTTTTTAAATAAAATAATTATTGGTGCTATATAACTTTATTAATTCTGAGTGTGTGATACAAAAAGTATGACTTAAATGGCTTACAAAATATAGCAAAATTTTTGGTAAAAGTTAAATCAATATAGATATTACCTAACATTAGATGTAAAATGTGTACTCACACATTTAGAGAGTTTCAATATAAAACAAAACGAATTTGCTCTGTTAGAATTTCCAATGAGCGCTTTGTGAGACATTCACGTAAAAGTCTTCAACTATCGTAATTGATGTAGTAAGATCAGACTCGTAATCGGGTATAATTTTAGTGATATTCTTAGAATATTTTAACAATCAACGATCGTTTAGAAAAATATTTATTTAGAAAACGTATAAAAATTTGAACGCAGCGGGACTCGAACCCGCGCCTCCTGGAAACTAACCAGGCGCTCTGACCACTAAGCCATGCGTTCTCGCCAAGCTGCGTCGAAATTTTTATATGCTTGTTACACCTTTTTTATGTTGTTAGTATCTCTGTAGGCAGATTTTTACAAATTTTCGCTACCCAAGGATAATTACTAAGAATTATCGTTTGGCAAGGGAGAATACAATTTTTTAAATATTATTATATTTTCTTTCCTAAGTGTAGAGTAACACTTTAAAAATGTTTAAAAGAAAACGATCGTTTAATTTCTGCTAACACTGTGCCCGGGTAATTATACACATACCCGAGTATGAATTTGGAGATGTCATTGCCTTTAAGTTTACTAGTCATATGTACATATATCTCCAGCGTTTACGCGTTTCATTTTCGACTGCATTTCCGAGAACAAATCCCACGCCAATGTTAACTCTATTGCACTGTAGTGTATATGTAGCTGTTGATGTTGTGATATATGGCGACTCCACCGGCTTTGCGACTTAATGATGATGATACCGCTACTGATGATGAAGTTACAATTTGTTTATTCTTAGCAGTATTACAATATGATCTCAGATCAAAGAAAGGCACATTCACTGACATGGAATTTGAAATATAAGTTTCGCTGATTGCCAAATATTCAAATCGATTGATGATTGTTTCAGTAGAGATGTCTTCTGAGTGCGCGACCAAGCTTTGTGAATTAACGGCGGTAATAAGAATGATACAATGCCTATCTGTAATAGTATTACAACGACTAGTGTCAGCAACGGATGCTGGACTAATATCTGGTACTCATCTCGTATCTCTCTAATTATAGGAGACGCCTGACCAAATCCGTGATAAAACTCGAAATCTTCTCGGGTATTGATCATTGAAAGGCCACCTAATCACACGGTTAAAAGTTCCATATTGCTTCATTCCTTCAGATGCTGTTTTATTAATACCATAATTATGATTGTTCTTAAGAAGCCCTTTTAGACCGACAATATAACGTTCTTAATATTGTTTATTAAAACACCTTATAATTAACTACATACACTTCTTTAAACTACTTTTTTATATACAATCGATAGATTTTGACTTTAGCTGATGATTAAAAATTAAACCTACTTCGTAGTTTTCCTGAGATATACTAATTGCAAACCTCGATTCGCAGCAAAATAACCTCTAAATGGCATCGCTTTGCCCTCCGCCACGCGTGATACTTCACTGTTCTCGTTTATTGTAATAAATTCGATGATTCTTTAGCTATCCTGTGGTATTATTTTATTTTGGATATAAAGGATAATTTTGAAACTACAAGGACAAACTGTATCCATTTTGTTATATTTTGTTTTTGTTTTAACCCCCATAAGATAACAACCTTACTATTTTACTTACTTAACTTTTTCACGTCATAAAAGCAAAACAGAAAAAAATATGTAGAGTATATTCGATTTTGATGTACGTAATTCTCGCTAGTTCCCAGCCATATTAATTAAAGATCACGCGGAACGTACTATTGAGCTAATCTACGCTATCTGGAAGCCACTGTAGCTGCCTTTGTTAATAACCGGCTCGGCCATTATTCTAATTTTATCCAATTATATGCATGTTGGTCTGTGAATATTAGGACATTAGGTATTAAGTATTTTTTTAGGTTCACGTTGTATCCCGTATGTAGCAGGGTAGGCAGAGGGAACCTAGTGTTCCTCCGTTCTTCACTTTCTGCCGAATTCTCAAGATATTACATGTTGATTGTTGAATGTCGGAACTCAACACTGCGCTTTGCCTTGGTACCAGAGCAAAAAAAAATAAAAATTTTAAATAATTTATTCCCCTGATGGGAGTTGAACCCTCAACCGCTAAGTTTGCAGTCACACTACCCCACGATGGCCTCGCTGCGATTCAATTTTGTTCGGTATATATGTACTTATAATATGTAGGCATGTACGAGTTATGAGGCCGCCGTGGCGCAATGGCACAAGTTTGTGATTGGAAACACGACTGTTGTGGGTTCAATTTCACTTCCTGGAATGATATATTTAATATTTTAATTTTCTCGCTCTAGTAACAATGCAAAGCGTGGCGTTGTTCGCCATTCACGCAATGCCTCGAGACATCAAGCTAAAAAAACATATATGTAGTTATATTTAGTATGAAAAATTAAACACTTGATTAATTTTGAATGAACAGAATGGATTCAAGAAATATTTATATTTATATGTTTCTTCAATATTTAACCATATTGGAAGCGAATTGCATGGAGAGTATAGAGATAGCTATATCATAATTATTTAGAAAACGTATAAAAATTTGAAAGTAGCGAGGTTCGAACCCTCCCTGGAGAGTATAGAGGATGGAGAGCCCTCCATGGAGAGTATAGAGATAGCTATATCATAATTATTTAGAAAACGTATAAAAATTTGAAAGTAGCGAGGTTCGAACCCTCCTGGAAACCGACCAGGCGCCCTGACTACTAAGCCATACGTTCGAATGTATATTTTCTTTCTTAAAAATGTTAAAAATAACTTTATCAGTAGGTTCGCTCTAACTTAACCACAATTAGCTAAAGGAATGCTACTGCTTTATCGAAAACCAATAATTTCGTTACGGATAAAAAGAGAACTCGAAGAAGATTCATTATTACTTCAAAACGAAAAGTGTATAACTTAAAGTCGATATCCGTATATAGATTCAAAGATGAGGGAGTAGTGGTGGAGCAGAGTGCCTAATTCTAGACTCGGCAGTTATGAGTTCGATGCTGAACTATTCTTATACGAATAATTTCTTTAGATAGAGCACAGCGTTGAGATCCAATACTCAGCACCCAATATCTCAAAAATTTGGTAATGCGTATGGAGCGGAGTGTTTTAACACTAGATTCCCTCTGCATATTCCGCCTTTGCATGATACAACGTGAACTTAAAAAAATGATCAATTGTATAGAACCTAAAAACATTTTAAATGTTTGGTTGAAACGGAACAAACAAAATTACTTTTGCATTTGTAATAGCCATGTTTATATATGAATATGATACTTCTTAAGCTAATTATTTACAAAAAAAAGAGGTACGGTTGCTTCAGTCAAAATTCGAGGAAGCCACTGTAGCGTGAAGAGATTTTTTGTATCAAGTTTATCTTTTTTTTAAGGAACATCTGTTGCAGATATTGTATGAAAGACAGATTTTTGTTTTTGTTGATAAATTTTTGACCTACTAAATTAATTCGTTACATATTTAAATGTTTTTTTTTTAACTTCACTCTGTATCCCGTTCCTACATAGCAAGATAGCCAGACGGAACGGTACTTAGTGTAAAGACAATCCGTTCCCATTAAAACACTTCCGTTTTCCACTTTCCACCGAATTCTTGAGGCATTACATGATGAGTGGCGCGCTTTGCCTCATTACCAAAGCGAAGAAATGAAAATATTAAATATATCACTTCTCCGGATGGAAATCGAACACACAACCGTCGCGTTAGCAGTCGCACGCTTGTGGCTCTGCACCACGACGGCCTCAATACGTCGTTGATACAGAATAAAAATTGTTTAAACAGTTTAATTTACGCATTTATAAATTTATTCGTATTGAAAAAACGAATATAAGAGATATTAGAACGAATATAAGATATGAATTCATTATCGTTCTGTACAGTCAGATATATCTCAACTGAGCCGTTACGGTGCCATGCACAAAAATAAAAAACAAAAATTAGTAATTAAAAAATATCAGCTTCACACTGTAACCTACACACAGCACAGTAGGCAGAGGTAACCTAGTGTTAAGACTCTACATTTACACATTTTCCCAGACACACCAGAGCGAAGAAATGAAAATATTAAAATAAATATTTAATTTCCGAATAATGATCGAATCCACAGCCAGTGGCGTTTACAGTCCACACTTGTGCACCTGCGCCACAACTGGCCTCATTAAAATAATAAAAAATAACATAAAAAATAAATATATTTACCATTTTGATATAACTATATATATTCCTTTATCTGACACTCAGTGTGATCCTGCCAATTTGACTGTCCTACTTAAACCGTCCATCCTTTCTGAATGCGAATGCTATTATGAAATTTAGTGTTATCACAATAACTTTGTTTCACTCGTATCACGTATTAGAGAAAGAGAAACAATACACGATAAAACGTCTCTATATAGAGCCCTATCAGAGATTAAAGTACAATGTAATTTTTTTATCAAATTTGATTTTTTATCAGTATTTCTTACGATTTTAAGTTAAAGTTCACTAAAAAAAAAACACATGTTGGTAGTTAAAAATTTGACAGACAACTGAGGTACGGACAGGTGACTGACAAATGAACAATAGTGGGATTGTTTGATGTGAATTAGCGGTATTTTAAAATTGATTGTGCGCGCAGCGGCACAAAGTGTTGACTGTAAAATCGACTGGTTGTGGGTTCGATCCCACTCGAGGTGAGGAAATATTTATTTATGATTTATATTTCCATTTCTTCGCCCTGGTGTTGAGGCAAAACGCGGCGTTGAGTTCCGCCACTCAACAAGCAATGCCTGCAGAAGTGGGCGGAAAGTGGGGAACGGAATGTCTTAACACTAGGTTCCCTCTGCCTACCTTGCCGTGTGCGGGATACAGCGTGAAGCTGATTTATTTATTTTTTTAAAACCTATATGAGACACAAAGAGGTAGGTAAAATGCGAAAGTCACGGAAATTGATACGGCACGTAGTACGCGCGGTGATTTTGATTAAGTATTTGTAGGTAAAATTGGCAAGTTTTTAATATTTTAGTCGCGTTTTTGTATTGTATACCAAATGTGTGCGTAGGAAATGATATAAAACTTAAAAAATCTGATGAATGTAAAATTTTATAAAATAACATTGTTAGTGAAGTATTTATTATTAATTTAATATGAACATTATTATTTATTTATCAGCTTCACGCTGTATCACGCATGTACCAGGGTAGACAAAGGGAACCTAGTGTTAAGACACTCCGTTCTCCATTTTTCGCCGAATTCTGAAGGCATTGTGTTAAGTGACGGAACTGAACGCTGCACATTACCTTGACACCAGAACGAAGAAAGAAAAATATTTAATTTTTTCAAGTGTTAATCGAACCCACGACCAGTCGCGCTTAGTCACGCACTTATGCTCCTGCGCCGCTGGCCTCTGGTCGTATGAACATTGACAATTATAATGAAAATACTAAAATATTAGGTCAATTTCAATAGCACAATATGTCATTTTTTATGTGAAAAATTAATGAACGAAATGAATTTATCGCTCGTTTGGTGCAAAAATTAAGTAATTGTACTTTCTAAATTTAAAGTTAAATATAGTCTCTTGTAATATTTCAAAGAGTATTAAATACGTTATTATTGCATCAAATAAGCTATATAACAGTATTACGTATATAATATGCTTGTTTAGGTAAAATTTTAAAGTTAAGACTTTATAAAAAGATTATATTTTTCATAATTTTAAATGTATTTAATAACAAAATATAATGCATTAATTTAAATACGATGACGGTCGTGAAGCAGAAGTAGAAAAGCGATTGTAAGCGCGACAGGCTGTGAGTTCCCACTCAAAGAAGTGAAATATTTAATATTTTCATTTGAGTTAAGTTCTGATCGAAAGTGTCTTAATTCTAGGTTCCCTCTGCCTACTCTGCTATGTGAGGGAGACAGCGTAAAACTAAAAAAAATCGACTCGTTATCTTTGGTAAGAGTAATATCGGGCACTCGGTCACAAAATGCGTTATAGGTCGAGATCTTATTGCTTAAATCTGTAGGGATCTAGAGGGCTTTTCTAATGAAGCCTATATTTAAGAATGATACATGATAGTAGAATAGATTCCACTAGGGTTGCCTAGAAGAATCCTGCCCCAATCATCTTTAGCATATTTTTTTTGTAATGCGTTTTTGGAGAAAATTGCACTCATATGTTTTTTATGTGAATCTCACAACATTTGAAAGAAAATCACATAAGGATTTGGAAAAACAATGGTTGAAAATGGGATCTTAGGCCATTATGTGTCAAATTGGTACACAACTTGTATTTATTTCTACTGCATCAGCTAGCCAAGTCGTAGGTAACCGTAAAAACTACTAGAAAATTAGTGTGAATGAAGTAATAAATAAATAACTTAACATCTCTACACAAAAAGGTAGAAATTGAGTGATTTAACACTAAGTCCATCTATGTTATAAAATGACAGAGCATGAAATTGGTCAGAACAAACTGTTGGAACACAAACTCACTTGTCACGCGGTGAGTAATACTCACTGCTACGATAAATTCTTATCGCACGTCGATAAGTGAATTAGATATGGTTAATCATAAACTTTCAGCTGAAATTAGTATACTATTAAAATAGCTATAAAGGCTATTGTGGCCTGGTTTCGAACAAGATAAAGTACGTTGTTAAGTTTCACCACTCAGCATGAATAAAAAGGGTAAGAGAAAAGAAGAAAATTTCTTGACACTACGAAGATTTCGTCGTGCCGTGCTTTGCAGCGTTAGCGTGGTGTTGTTTTTTTAAATCACTCTTTTATATCAAATTTCTATGTTTCGGTTTCGATTTCGGTTAGTTCCGGCTCAAAATCGCAGTTTCCGCAACAGTTTTGGTTTTGCCCAAAAAACGATCGAATCTTCGACCGTGACGATGCCAAGTGCTGGTCAGACGTCACTCGGTATAGAATAAGTCGAGATTTTAATTCGATTTCAGTATAACGTATTAAAATAATGTATAAATTATATAAATTATATAGATAGGTTAATTCTTTAAATTATGCTTTCTTTTTATTTATTAGTTGAATAAAAAGCAAACACTACAACTAAAAGAAATTATATAAAGAATTTTGTAATTGACATACGTAATTCTAAAATGTATGACTAAATTATTTTTAAACATGAATACAATTAATTGATAAAGCGTTCTGGTTAGACATAAGTTGCAGATAAGATTAAATTATCTTTAATAAGATATTTAATTGAAGTACCAGGTCACTGTAGAAAAATACTTATGTATCTAATACAATAATATCTAAATACAACAAAAATATATATTTTTTAGTTTCACGCAGTATTCCACACATAGCAGTGTGCACCTAGGGAACCTCACAGTCTAATGTTAATTCCGTTCCCATTAAGACAGTTCTCCACTTTCTGGAAAAAGTCGGGAGGCATAACGTGTTGATTGGCGGAACTCAACACAATGCTTTGCTTCGTTACAAATAAAAATAATTCGTTTGTTAGAAAAAAAAAAAAATATTTCACTCATCCAAGTGGGAATCGAACCCACAAGTGTCTTGTTTGTAATCGCAAGCGTGTGCCATTGCGCCAAGAGGGCCTTGAAACATATATACATTAAAAGTAAATCCGCTCATTCAGGTTACACTTGGTCAGTTGGTTATAACAAATAAAAAAAATAATTTAACTCTTTTAACAAATTTCAGCTTGAAAATACACAGTTTTTTTTTGACGATAACTTCTTTTCGTTCCGATAAATGACATTTAATATCTACAAAACGGAAACAGATTTTTTAAGGTACTCTGTTCCTATTAAGATATTTCCATTTCCCGTTTTTCGCCTAAATGGGGCACTGCGTGCTAAGTGGCGTTCTCAACGCCTCGCTGTGTCTAGAAAAAGGAAATGGAAATATAAAATATTCCATTTCCTCGAATGGGAATCGCACCCACAACCTGTCGCGCTAACAGTCCCACGCCGGTGCCTATGCGCCATGACTGGCCTCAACGCCTCGTACTAGATTATTTTGCGTATTTCACTTAAAAGCGCTAAATATTTTAAGAAAATGAATAGTAGGTACAGACTAATGCACTTATAGATTATAATCAAAATAAAGATAAGTTATTACACTTGTTTTACATAACCGCAAGTACTTACAACTTTATGACAACCAGGAATTATGCAAAGTGTCCTCATGTTCCAAACTATGTTCTATAAAATACTTTTTTTTTCAAAAACTTCACTTCATACTACACTTTAATAAAAATACTTTTTCAATGTAATATTCGCCGTGGACGACATTTTAATCGGAGATGAGTGACGTTGTGCTGTGTATTGGCTCAAGTTGTAAGCGAAAGCGATTTTCGTTTTCTAATTCTTATTGCGTTTTAAGATCTTCCGATTGTATTACAATATTTAGAATATCAGCAATTTATCAAATACCACCTATGTTTTTACTACTTTAGATATGGAATACCTTTTATATATAAATAGTGAAATATTCAAGGGCTTAGTGAAAGTCAAAAATTCGCTCTTAAATTTATTACAGAGGCCAGTCGTGGCTCAGGGGCACTAAGTGTGCCTGTAAATCAACTGTTTGTGGATTCGATCCCCACTTGAGGTGTGGAGGGGAAAGACGAAAGAAATTGGAACACTAGGTTCCCCTGCCTACCCTGCTGTGTGCGGAATACAGCGTGAAGCTGAAAAGAAATATTAAAAATACGTTATATTAAGTTTCAAATATCACAATAGATATGACGCTTCTTAATCGGGCAGGATAACGTCTACCGTATAAATAAATATGTAATATCAGGATTAAAATAATTGAATGAGTTCTAAATATAAATATTCGGAACAATATTTGTATTTTGAAGGCATCTCATAATAGACAGCGAAAATCAGGCTAATTAAATTAAGACACACTGTTCCCATTAGGACACTCCTTTTTCCAATAGTGCAGTATCGTTGATCCAAATTAAATCATTTGATGTAAATTAACTTGTTTTAAGAATTAAAATTTAAAAAAAGAAAACATAAGCCGCCATCAGCTTTTGCTTTACACCAAAATATTATCACCGTCAATATTTGTTTTAAAGATAAGTAAAAGAATTTACAAGCAACAAATCCCCTGCTAAGGTCTACGGTGGAGAGGTAAACTGATTTGAAAGTTTCTTTCCCTAAACAAAAGTAGTTATTTTTTTTACATATTTCATATCTCAATTAAAAAATAGCTCATCAATTTCTATAAAAATTATCAGCAGCTCCCCGCTGTTTATATCTGGTAGCTATGGGTATAGTAGTGAAACCTAATGTTAAGACACTCCACTTTTCACCTTATTTAAGATTGGGCGAAATATTATTTAGTAGGGCTGTGTACTTCATATATTTAATCTGTGTGATAAATAAAAGTTTCAAGTTTTAGCCCACACACATCAGGAGGAGGGAACCTACCGTTAAGATACCTCTTTCCCCATTTTCTATAGAATTTTAGAAGCATTGCGTGTTGAGTGGTGCAACGCAACACCATGGCAAAGAAATGACAATATTAAATGTGTAATTTCCTCGAGTAGGGATCAAACTTACCACCAGTCGCAACAGTTACAACTACTAACATATACCCCCCTCCGCCACGTCTCGCTTAATAATTAAAAGATTATAATTATTTATTAATTAATTTTTAATTCCTTGCGTAAATCCTAATCCCACAAAATTGTGAGATCAAAAGTAGCTTGCATGTTGTTCAACAACTTCTTCTAAACTAAACTTCCAAAGAAAGTAAGTTTCCATAAAAATCAATTCAGATGTTTCGGAGATTAGTCTGAACAAGTAGAAAAACAAAGAGACTGACATAAATAAAAAAAAATGATTGTATCTTACTATCGTGTAAATAACGATCGATATACACTTGAAAAAACATTCTTTTGAAGTCACAGATAGTTTAATTTTATATAGAAATGTATAATATATGTTTTTATTTACATACAAATTACACGTTCTATTGAAATCATTTCAAACATTCACAGCCACATCGAAATCTTATTTAAATTGTTAGAATTTTAGCTTTTTCTAACAAACTATTATGGTACACCACACTGGCGCAGCGGCACAGCAGATTGAAAACACGACGCTTGTTTTCGATTCCCACTTGGAATAATGAATTATTTGAAATTCCTAAGTCTGAACTAAAACAAGACAAACCGCGGCGTTGAGTTTCGCTACTCAAAACACTAGAAAATTATGAGGAAATGAATCCCAAAACATTATACTCCCTCTGCCTATCCCGCTATAAGAGGGATAAAGCGTGAAGCTATACATTATAATAAATAAACATTTAACAGCTGATAACATTATTCAATTTCAATTCGGCAACTATTATAAAAGACAAAACAAAAGCAATCGTATTTAAACTGACCTGGTTCCGTAAATCACCTGCGTAGCGTGACGGAAATACATTATTGTCCTGATTGGACGTGTGAGGCTCTTTGCATCAGCCCGACGTGTTTATGTGATGATAAGAGGGAATGGAATTAAAAATTGTTTTTTTTTATAACTTGTTTTTTTTTATTTTGGTATTATATATAGTGTTGAGACATTACGCATTGAGAAAACAGAGAAATGGTATGCCGCAGAAATGTTCTTTGATAATTTTATTATCTACATTTAAATGTAACATAAATTGTAACAAACGTACAAGAATGTATGGCTTAGTGGTCAGAGCGCTTGGACAGATTACAAGAGGCGCGGGTTCAAATCTCGCTACGTCAAAATTTTAATACTTTTTTACTACCCCACTGTGTGAGGGATATAGCGTGAAGCAGATGTTTTTATTAATAGCTTATTATCTTCTTGAAACAGATAGTCTAGTATTTTTTTACCCCATAGCGGGTTAGGCAAACATAATCTGGTATCAAGACACGCCTGTGCTATTCGGGACTATTTCTAGATCCAACCTTGTATTTTATTAGATTCGCGTTGGTTGCAGGTTCAATTCCAACTCGGAAGCATGAATTATATTTGTTTTCCTCGCTCTAGTATCATGTTAAATATTGAGTTCCGTTACCCAACACACAATGTTTCGAATTGAATGTGATTAAAGACGAATCGTACACTAGTTTCTATAATAGTTTATGTCACGGGTTACTCTACTTTATACATAATACAGCTAAAACAGCTAAAAAACTTAAAAAAAACCTATCTATATATGTAAATATTCAGAAATCTTATATTCTTTATAACCATTATCTTTATAAAATCAATTCAAGAGGTCTTAAATGACTATATTTTGATGGAATCAAACAAAATTACCATTTTTAGAGACATTCTTGAAAGTCTTTTTTGGGAAGCTCTTAAAATAGCGAATAAATTTTTCAGGAAATAATTCAATATATAAAATTAACTGATTATATGTAAAGGGGGGTTGCGGACGACAATTTTACCTAGAAACGTCATAAGAAAGTCATTGATGAAAAATTATATACTATTGGGGACAGTGAGTGCCCTGCCTTCCCTAAGTTATGTAAAATAAAACAGTGGATGGACTGTAGAGTTAGTTCTATGTATACTGGCTTTGTATAACAAAAGTTGCCCAACAATAATAGTGGGAATTGAAGCAAGCGCGAAAGGGAAGTGAGGAGAGTGTAGTGGCTGTGCTCGCCGTCGTCGCCCACACTACCGCCGCGCCCCGCCCCATCACGCCCCGCACGGACCAATGCCCACGCGCAACGTCAGGTGCAGTGTCTTTCACACATACTTTTATGAATTAGATTAAATTATTATCACAGAATTATTCATCATCTTATCATTGTTTTATATAATATAAATAAATTCATTTAAAGTTACATTTTGGACAAATTTACATTTATTTGCATTCGTTAATTCAATTCAATTGCAGTAGACCTTAACTCCAGTTATTTATAATTTATTATAAATAAATGGAACAAGCGTATAAGAATTTAATTTATAAGCATAAGGGCTATATGCAAAGGGAACCTATTGTTAAGACACTACATTTCCCATTTTCCGCCGAATTTTTAAGAAATTGCCTGTAAAGTGCACTCAACGCCGCGCTTTGTCTACTAATGTGTGCGTGGAACTCGAACCCACAACCATGACGTTTACGGGCTTTTGCCACTAAAAAAGTACAGAAAAAATATGTTGTAGTTGCGCCGCGCTTTGTCTACCAAAGCGGAGATATTATTATTATTTTTTACCTTCACGCTGGATCCCACATATGGCGGGTAGGTGGAGGGAACCTGCGAACCTAATGTTAAGATACTCCGTCCTCCATTAAGACATTTCCGTTACCCTATTTTGGCCAAATTCTCGAGGCATTGCATGATGAGTGGCAGAACCCAACCGGGCTATGCCTCATTACCAAGGAAAATAAATTATTAAGTATTTAATTCTCCGAGTGGAACCCCCTAACCGTCGAATTAACAGTCGCACTCTTGTACCCTTGCGCACAATAATATTAAAAGATAATTTAAATATTAACGTAAATAATCATTATATATTTACTACTGACATTTAAAGTAAAATTTATAGCCAGCAGAAAACTGTATTTTAAAGAGAAGAAAATTAAAAATCGCCTGAGTTATGGCCCGAATGTTTGCGAATAACGAAGTAGCGTTAATGCTTTGCGAACGAATCGATTCAGTCACTGCATACTTAAAACGATATTACCATAATTCTTTTTTGCTAATGTTACTTTGATTTTGCCAGAGGAGAGGCCAGTCGTAGCGCAGGGGCACAAAGTGTGACTGCAAAATCGACTGGTTGTGGGTTCGATACCCACTCGAGGAGATGGAATATTTACTTAAATTTATATTTCCATTTCTTCGCTCTGGTGTCGAGGACAAGCGCGGCGTTGAGTTCTGCCACTCAACACGCAATGCCTCCAGAATGCGGCAGAAAGTGGAGAACGGAGTGTCTTAACACTAGGTTCCCTCTGCCTACCCTGCAGTGTGCGGGATACAGCGTGAAGCTGATTTATTTTTTATTTTTATATTTAATATTATAAATGTGAATGTAAGTTTGTTTGTTACGGTTTCACGCCAAAACTACACAACGGTTATTCTAAAACTGTGGACACATTATTTTTTCTTATTTTCCTTACCTTGATTTTGTAGAGGTAGTAAAGACTTTTTTGAGTATTTAGTTATTTGTATTAAGTCAAAAATAAAATGTTATTCGTTTAAATGTATATCTTTTAATATAAATAATCAATTAGTATAAAAATGTCAATATTATCGATCCGACATACCTGTAGCTACCGCTTCCATCGATTTGCAGTTTTACTGAGAAGAACCGAACCGATAGCGTTTGACTGTAAACACGATGGTTGTGGGTTCGACTACTAGTCGATAACTATTTTTATTTTACCTTTAACCGACAGAAACGGTCTATTTGATGCTAATTGGAATTTAAAGATCACGGTTTCAAATTCAACTTCAACTTTTCTATATAAATAAAATATTAATTTTAATTTTTTTTTCCTAACACATCTAGAATAACGCACCTCTATGATATTGCATGCATACATAACAAATATCATGTATCGAAAATATCATTTTTAAATAAATTAATAATATATTTTAAATATTGTATTTTTATTTGAAAGATCATACTTCTGAGAAGGTGCTTTAGCTACTAAAGTTAGGGCCTAAAGATAAAACCCCTATAAGGAAAATTTTTAAATTTTATAGCACTAAGAAAAAATAATTAAATAGTGAATTGGTAAATAAATTTCAATATTTTTCTTAATTGTTTTAACAAATGACAGCGAAATCCATGTTATTTAAAATCGATTAAAAACTATATAAATCTTCATTTCAAATTAAAAAAAACCATTACTTTAGTAACTATAACATTAGCGTCGTTCACAATCTTCCAAGCTCGTAAACTTAACGCTCCCACAAAACTGACCTAAGTAAATTAGGGCAAGCAATTTCCTGTCATTGATACGGTGTAGGCACGTCTTGGCTTTATATGGAGGTAGTTGAGCTTGTAATGCTATTATGGGGACGATTCGATAGAAACTTTGAAATTGAAGTAGTGGACGTGTGAATGGATGTTGTGGATTCGATACTTATTTGAGGGTATTTTTTTTTAAATGGATATTTATCCTACTCGCTATTTTAGAAGAAAGTTCAAAGGGCGGCGTTTAGTGCCGTTATCTTGAATATAAGGTGTAAAGTTTGGCAAAGAGTCGAATATATCTAGTGGTTATTGTTTATTTTTAATTTGGTCTTGGGTTACCTGGTAGGGATGTCTTTGTAGCATAGCGCCACGACGTGTGACAGTAAAAGTTTGTGGGTATGGTAGGAATAAATTATTGACATTACACAGCGTCGACTTGGAAATTTGGTGGAAAATGGAGAGTGACTTATCACTTCAACTTCTTTCTGTTTATCCTGCTATATGCGGGAGAGTTTCCTATTACTTTCCCTTACCATTCTATACTAGCTTCACTGCAATGACGCAAGCAAATAAAATGAAAAAAAAAATGAACAAGGCTTTCGATTAAAAATAGCAGTACTTAAGTCGGTTGACTCATTCATGAGCTAAAAAGCCATAAGCAGACACAATAAAACAGACAGATAAAACTTATGAAATCACTCTTTTTGTGTCGGAAGTTAAAAAAAATCTTTAGAATGGTAAATTTATTTTTTGTAACACTCGCCACAGTGCTTCCTCATACACTATATTTTTAATTTGACAAAACCATATACAGTATTAAATGTATTAAAACAAAATTATAAATATGGTCTATACGGTCTATAATTGAGGCCAGTCGAGTCGAGTAAAACCGTGTGGTTGTACTCCTACAACCACACGATTTTACTGTAAACCCGACAGGTTGTGAGTTCGATTCACGCTCGAGGAAATGAAATATTTAATATTTTAATTTCTTTGCTCTTTTGTCGAGGCAAAGCGCAGCAATGTGTTCCGCCACTCAACACGCAATGCCTCTTAAATCCGGTAAAAAATATCTTAACACTAAGTTCCCTCTGCCTACTCTACTGTGAATGGAATACAGCGTGAAGCTACAAAAAATCTATAAATATTTTTTATGAATAATCAATAAATTTATCTAAATATATCAAACTTTTCAATAACATTGTAATTTATAACGGAAATAACTATTGTAAAAAAAAGATTCCGACGAATTGAGAACCTCCTTTTTTTGGAAGTCGGTTAAAAATAGTACCGTCTAAAGCTTACCGGTCACTGGTTTCATATAATGTACTCATTCCACTAAACTTTTATGTGACGTAATTGAAAAAGTTTCTAGCTAATATCGCCTACTGCATTATTGTTACTTGTAGTTGCTAGAGTAGACTTTTATTGACTTTAAAGTTTATCTTTTAGGGTTCCGGACCTCTTAAGGAAGGAACCCTTATGAGATCACTTTGTTGTCTGTCCGTCCGTCTGTCTGTCTATCTAGACTCGCCTTCATCTCAGGAACATTTGGAGATATGGAGCTGAAATTCAAATCCTGAAAAAATCGTATTTCTACATTTATTTACAAAAACATATGGCCTTTTATATCATCTAAACCGCATATTTCGACACTATAAAGGGAATCAAAATTAAATTAATTGACTTAAAATTATGAAGACTTATAAAATTTGGCAGCTAGTATCTGCAGGCAGGGGAAGGCAAGACGGGGTAGTTAGGTTAGATGGGGACCCTATGAAAACAGATACAGTGTTACTAGAAAATTTGTCTTAACGCTATCGGTCGTTTAAAAATGTTTAAAAATATTTAAAAAATAGTATTCTCTCTTGCCAAACGATAATTCTTAGTAATTATCTTTGGGTAGCGGAAATTTGTAAAAATCTCCCTACAGAGATACTAACAACATAAATAAGTTGTAACAAGCGTATAAAAATTTCGACGTAGCTTGGCGAGAACGTATGGCTTAGTGGTCAAAGCGCCTGGTCGGTTTCCAGGAGGCGCGGGTTCGAGTCCCGCTACGTTCAAAATTTTTATACGTTTTCTAAATAAGTATTTCTTAAGTACTTTCTTAAGTTAAATACTTTTTTTGCTTCTTAACTTTTTGCTTTTTGCTTCTTAACTTAAATACTTTCCTAAGTGTGGAATAACACTTTAAAAATGTTTAAAAATATTAAAGTGGTTTTATCTAACTATTGACATATGTAAAGTGCGTGACATTGTGTGTTCATAATATACGATATATAATATGCGTGACATATTTTTAATTGGTGTTTGTTTATTTTACTTCTCTAAATTCATTAATTCGTTCCGGCTTGGTTTGATTTATAACCTCGAATAATTTTATACAACTTATGTATAAGTTGTACTTGCAGGTAATATGGGGTACCAACCCCAAGACCCACAGACTTATTATTCTTTTGGATTTCGATTTAATTCAAAACTATTGTTACTTGTTGTGTTAATTTAATAATTTTCTATAGATTATGCCCAAAATTATAAAAGAGACTATATAGATAGACTAGGATGAAATGGAAAATAAATTACATTCAAGAAGTTTTGGATAGAAAAAAAGGTTATAACTCGGCCAGCAAGGCTTATAATGTTAAAATGCTAGTGCGAGCTTTGAAATCGGCCGCACGAGGTAGAACAATTACAATTTCAACGCTCTGGGAACATTCCTTTCTTCGATGTTTCCTAGAAAAAATTTGAAGTCCGAATTGCTCAATGGAACTCCACCGAATTCATGGGCTGAATGTTCAAATAATTTTCTTAACATGGTTTTAGAAATTTGTAAAACTCACCAACGCTTCTAAAACCAACCAAGCCATGCACCACTCACAAACTGCAGCCAGCAGATGGTCGTTTTATGTGGCCTTTGAATATGTTTTATGATCTGGCTCTAACAGCATGGTTAAGATCAAATTCTGAGGGAGTAGTTTCTCAACTTCAAGTGTCTGAACTCTATGTTAAGTGTAAAAAAATGTTAAATAGTGTTAACAGTATATATTTTACTGCAGTTTAAATAAAACATTATCAAGAGAAATAAATTCCAGAAATATCAAAGATAATGGTAATATTACTCAGAGACGTCTTAACCATCAACATCATCTGGGCGAAGTCAATCGACGGCCTTAGACAGTCTCGACCCAACAATGACTCAGTTAATTCGATGCGAAAGTCGTCTTGTAATACATGAACATTAACAGAAGAACTTAACATAATTAAAAATGAATTACCATGAATTGAAGAATCTATGAGGTTAATAAAAAAAACAATTTGATGTCCTACAGAATACCATTACCGAATATAAAAACAAAGCGAACAAATATATCTATAATTTTGGTAAACAATTGTTTAAATGACATCGAAAAATCTTTGGCTTTTCTTCTGATCGATTAATTGCAACCAATCGTAATCGAACCGCCGGTAAACGTTAACCACTGTACAGAATTTTCAATTCCTATAATATAATAATAACTTTAATTCTACTAATATTACGCCAACACGTCCTAGTAGCTTAAAAAAGCAATACATTCACTGCTTAAATAATATTGTCTTTGGCGTACCTACGTGTATATTATGTTATATTTATAGTAATCTGTGGTAAACGTTGATGTTACGTTTATATATTTTGTTATGTTGTTTTACTATTTAAAAATAATAATTAATAAATTAAAAAAAACAAACAAGAGATAAAAACACCATGAAAGATGACGAAGATACAGAAAACCTATACTACCATGACTTGTATTCTGAGCTTACTGAAGGATGGATTACTTGCCAGAGTTGTGGTAATGTGTTTGTGCACATTGTGTTTGTGCAGGAGTGAAAGATAACGATGATGAAGCTGTCCATACCTGCCCAGTTTGTGAAGATGATGACGTTTAAGTATTCTATACTTCATCTTACCTAAGAGGCTACCCTGTGTTGCCCTATTAATAGGGTAAGATGGGGCGATATAGCAATGTTTTTAAGTAGATTTTTCTATGAGAAAAATATTTATTAGGATTAAAGGAAAAAAGTCTGATTATTTTTTAATAAAAGGTCCTACATTGTGCAATTGAAAAAGAAGGAGGTTTCATAAATAAAATATCTTAAAGACGACGTCTTGCCCCACCTCCTAGTATTAGTATCTACTAGTTCAAGAAAAAATATGAAAACAATATATTTGTGGTTAAGTCCTAAAAAATAATAGCCTTAAAAGAGGGGCCAAATTCCGCCAAAGGGGCCGAAGGCGCTACTTCAAGTGAGGTATCAGATGAAAAGGCTTAATGTGCATATTGAAATACATATGTATTTAATAATTTTTTTATGACTAAACTAATTGTACGGGCAAGTCTGACTCGCGCTTGTCCGATTTTTTGATTGGTTACTTCAAGAGACAGTAGGCCCTAGATATTTGATACGAATTTCCGCATGAGATCTTGACAAAAATATTATTAACAGATGGACAGATAACAAAGTTTTTTCGTTTTGATATAAGGAACTATAAGAAGTAGCAAAATAAGTATCTATAAATTTTAGATGTTTTTTGCAAAAATCAAAATATTTATAATAAATGAAAATCCCATGAATCTTGCAAATGTGAATATTTCACATATGTGCCAGACGGAGAGATAACATAGAGATTCTACAAGGATTGTGTTTTTTTTTGTAATTTTGAGATACAAAGCTATAAGAAATAATAAAATATCTAATAGTATTGCTATTTTTTTCAAAAATCCAAATATTTTCAATAAATGAAAATCTAGAGAAATTTCGCAAATGTGAATATCCGACATATATGTATGTATACCGAACAATACTGATAGTTAGACAGTAATGGTAGCAAATTACCTGAACAGTGATTTATCGCGCCTTGTAAGGAACACGGAACACTGACCTCAATAGATAAAGA
>JAATLQ010035397.1:0-28776 GCA_013421005.1 Heliconius erato x Heliconius himera
ATATATATATATATATATATATATATACACATATATATATATATATATATATATATATTATAGTTCCCCTTATTCACAAGATACGACGAATGCAAGTGTGGTAGCGGAGCGAAGTAAAAATAATCCATACAAACCAAGTAACAACTGTTGTGGCTTCAATTGATTCCCCTTGTGATTTTGTCGACGAAACGAATACATTTTTACAAAGTAAATACCACTATCTATTATGAAGAAAGTTAAAATATATATAAAATATACGTATATACTTATAATTATAATTTATTTTTTGTTATATTTTTATAAGGAAAATGTCTAAAATAACCTTTTATTATTCCTTTAATTAAGTGTCTGGTTCACTCAAATATTTAAGATATCTGTCACACGCAAATTTAATCACCCATCTATAATTTTAGATGCTAAAATTAAAGCTTTAATTGTTGTATATTTATCTTGTGCCATCCTACCTTCCCTTTTTATTTTTAACATTTCTATTAAGTTATTTCATTAATTCATTATATGCTTATCTACATTATTTGACTTAAAATAAATCAATTTTTTTTTTAATACGCTGTATACCGAACACAGCAGGGTAGGTAGAACCCAATGCTAAAAAACTCCGTTCCCCACTTTCCGACGATTTCTTTAGGCATTGCGTGAGTGGCGAAACTCAACGCCGCGTTTTTCCTCGACACCAGCTCGAAGCAATTAAAATATAAATGTAAATAAATATTTAATTTCCTAGAGCGAGGATCGAACCCACAACCAGTCGATCTTACAGTCACACTTTGTGCCCCTGCGCCACGACTGGCCTCAATTTCCTTATCTCAAATATAAAAAAATAGTTTCAATCGTAATTCTAAAAAAAAATACTTTATTTACAAAATAGTTAACCTAAGCGTACCCAAAATAAACTTCCAAACATATTGCAAGTTCAAATTAAGCTTCTGGTTCATTTCCAATACCAGTATGTACGTATAAGCCAAACATGGCCGATATCGAACTAGCCGCTGGGGACGCAGAATTATTTAGATACATTCCACCATCTGCGTCTGGCCGTTTATTACAGGTGGCTTAGGAGGACTTTATTAGTTAATATAGTCCTATCATGACGCGAATCGTGGCGCAGGAGCACAAAGTGTGACTGTAAACGCCACTGGTTGTGGGTTCAATCCCCATTCGTAGAAATGAAATATTTATTAAAATATATATTTACATTTCTTTGTTCTGGGGTTTTTACGCAAGCTTTGCCTGACGTTGAGTTCCGCCACACAAAATCCGGCGGAACAAATGTTCCCTCTGCCTACCCTGCTGTGTGCGGGATACAACGTGAAGTTGATTTAGTCTTATCATATGAGAAATATTTTAGAGGAGATGTGAAGTGTGAAAGTAATTAACTTTTTCGGTGAACATGACAATGTCAAAGAATGTCTTGTTATCTAATTTTTTTTTAAATGGATCTTGTCTCACTCTATTCTGCCCTTCAGAAAATCTAAAATTTATGCGATAAAATGCCATTTTACAATGAAACTTTAAAATAATCTAGGGATAGGCGCCGATACATGATTTATGCCTTCGTGCATTAGTGTGACAGGGACTGACTGTAAACGCCATGGTTGTGGATTCAATTCCCACTCGTAGGAATGAGCTATTTTCACTTCCTCTCTTTGGTAACAAGACAACAGCGCGGCGTGGAGTATTGCCACTCAATACGCAATGTCTAGAATTGGGCGAAAAATAAAAAGTGAAGTGTCTTAACACAATATTTGCTTTGTCTACCTTCTCAAAAGCGGGATATAGCGTGAAAAAATACTTTATCATTTTTTTTATCAGCTTCACGCTGTATCCCGCACACAGCAGGGTAGGCAGAGGGAACCTTAACCTTAAGACACTCCATTCCCCACTTTCCGCAAAATTCTGGAGGCATTGCGAGCTGATTGGCGGAACTCAACGCCGCACTCTGCCTCGACACCAGAGCAAAGAAATGAAATTACAAATGTAAATAAATATTTCACTTCCTCGAGTGGGGATCGAACCTACAACCAGTCGATCTTATAGTCACACTTTGTGCCTCTGCGCCGCGACCGGCCTCAAAAATACTTTAAAATTCTATAAAACCATAGAATCATTATTCACACAAAATAATAATAAAAATATTATTCTTCACAACTTCAAAACAGTCTCAAAACACCACAGCCAAGTTTGTCCGAAAACAAAAGGGCCCATAGCATTTGAATTTCATATTCAAGAAATAAACTCAAATCCTGAAGGCTTACGGGGTGGCTTAAAAACTTTTTATCTTGCTTGTTTCCTTCTGCCCCGGGGGTGTGCTTATTTTGTGTATTCGGTAAACCTTAGTGTATTCAAATATTTAACTGTTAAGAGAAGTTATGAACAAAAAGATTATATCATAAATTTAGTCTTCGTCTTCCTGAGTTATCACACAAAAAAAGAAAATTATAAGTAATTTAATTTGTAAAAATATTTTTTTAAAGAATTTTTGATTCTTCTGATATATATTGATGATTTTTAATAAATCGTTTAAGAAGTATTTATTTACATTTTTTATTTTCATTTCTTCGGTCTTCGTCGAAAAGGTTCCAAATGTCTTTGAATATATATTATTATGGCAACTACAAAACTTAAAAATTAATTAAGCACAGCTTACTGACTGGAGGGACTACGCGGTTAAAGTTTCTTTTTAAAATTATATTAGGTTCCGCCGTTCAAGTTAAAATTGATAGTTATCGGATTCTCTATATAGTTTCCCTACAAAATCTGGGAATATAAGAAGAAACATTTGATTACTGTATCCATTTTTCACTTTTTATATCTTTATCCGCTGAAAAAGAACATTTTGTTTATTTTTCAACTAGGCACAAAATAATAATAGATAGATATTAAAAATATAGCATTAATTTCGGTGTTCAGTTTCGTCACTCAACACGCGATGCCTCCAGAATGCAGTGGAAAGTGGGGAACGGAAATATCTTAATGGGGACGGATGCTTTAAAGTTCTAGCTACTCTGCTATATGAAGGATACAGCGTAAAGTTAAAAAAAATTAAAGAAAAGAAGAATTAATGTTAATGGGTATTACTATTATTAAAATAAAATAAATATTAAATTGAACAAAAAATATAAAATATAAAAAATATAAAATATATTTCATTTAATACACAACACAAATGCTTAAAACTATGAAACTAAGTAGAATAGCCACATCTCTACTAGACTCTACAATTACGATATATCTTTTAAATCTTCTCATCTAAACTTTTATTATAAATGATCGCTCCGCATACAGCAATGCAGTACTATCCTACTCTATAATATAATGAAGTTTTAAATTAAATTTCTATCTGTTGTTTTATTATTATATATGTCGATTAATTTATAAAAGCAATCAGAATGTTAGCAAAATTTTGATACAATATTGTTATTTTTGTAAAAAAAAATTGCTAACTTCTACATTTGTGCGTGTGACTCCAAATGCGATTATTGTGGGTTCGATTCCCAATCGGTGAAATGAATTTATTAATATTTTCATTGGTAACAAAGCAAAACGCGGTGTTGAGTTCCGCTACTCAACACACGATGCCTCGAAAATTCGGCGAAAAGTGGGGCCCGGAGTGTCTTCTTGCTATATGCGGGATACAGCGTGAAGCTGAAAAAAAAATCTTTTACATATATTTTAATTGACTTATTGGTCAAAGCACTCAGGCTAGTTAATAAAGAAAACATAACTTTTTAGAAATATTTATTCTATTTGCGGTATTAGTGTAGGTCAAAGCTTTCAAGCTAAGGACAAACTTCTCAGTGTTCTATCGAGCTCAAAATTGTAATATATTTATAGGTCCTATGAAAATGAATATGTGAACAATAAAGAAAACATTATCAAATTAAATGTTTTGTAAAACCCCATATATCTATGTATAAAATGATGGAGTTTGAAAAGAAGAAGTACGTATATTATAATACCCACAACGCACCATTAAAAAAATAAATATAGTTGCAAGTTTGATACCGTCGTTATATATCTGATGAAAGCTTTATTTTAAAAAATATATATTTTTTAATTGTAATATTTAAAACACTTTCGCTCATAATTTTTTGTCGAATTCTGGAGTGAAGTCGAACCCGCAACCGTCGCGTTTATAGTCACACGCTTGTGTCGTTGCGCTACGACACCCAATATAAAAAAAAATATTAAAAAAATCACCACTCCATATTATTAATTTATTTTATTTTTATGTATACTTAATATAGTAACTGGCTAATTAAAAAACAAAATGGCGGTGTCATAGTGAAGTTTAAAAGCTTTGTTTATACACTCACCCAACCGCATCTGTTTTATTAAAAATTACTAAAATACTATTTTTTTTTTAAGTCACAAGCCATAGCTCTATATATAAAAGTAATTTATTTTATTTCCATATGAATATAATATTGCATATAATTTATGTTACTTCCACATATCAAATTATACGAAATAGATATAAAACAAAAATATAATTCGTACGATAAAAATTTATCTCTCTCCGGTATTTAGGAATATCCGTCACTTTGACACCAACAATATAGTATTCAAGTGTACAACAATGTGTCGAGTATATACATAAACTTTAATTGAGGCCAGTCGTGGCGTAGCGGCACGAGGTGTGACTTAAAACCGACTGGTTGTGGGTTCGATCCCCACTCGAGGACATGAAATATTTACTTAAATTTATATTTCCATATCGCTTCTTCGCTCTGGTGTCGAGGTTAAGCCACTCAACACGCAATGCCTCCGGAATTCGGCAGAAAATGGGGAACGGACTGTCTTAACACTAGGTTCCCTCTGCCTACCCTACTGTGTGCAGGATATAGCGTGAAGCTGATGTATAAAAATTTAACGCTGCATTCCGCATACAGCAAGGTTAACAGTTGTAATTTGGTGTTAAAACACTCCATTCTCTAAATTCCAATCAAATCCCGCTCAACACTCTATATTGCGAATATTATGTGTTGAATAGTGAAACTTAACGCCGCGCTTTATCTTTATTACTAGAGAGAAAACAATAAAAATATATACTAAATTAATAATAACTGAACAGACTTCTGTAACAAAATTTTATCTAAAATTAAATATATAGTCGAACAAAAAAAAATTGTTAAAATGCTTCCTCATTTAGATACATCAAAAATAAGTACCTACAGCATATTATTAATAAATAAAAAAAAACTCTAATTCATTTTATTACTCAACGGATAAAGTGTCCTATAAACGATATAACAACCCGTTTCAGTCCCGTAGCGGTTTTTCAAACAGTATATTCGTGTATTTTAATATACCCGTAAATACCAAATAGGGTATTTCCATTACATCTGTTTTGGCCTGAGGATGATTTTCAATGGTTAACAAATATCAGTTTCGTTTCTCTTAACAATTTATATATGTACAGTACTATATTATAACGATATCGTTGTAACTGACAGTTTATAGTTCTGAAAATCAATACAGGAACCTGGCGTAATATAACGAAGTCAATTATAAATATTTTTTCATAGTTTCAACACTAGGTAGCTATAGTAAAAATACTAATGATGTCATACTTTCAACCGACCTGGTCGGTTTCCAGGAGGCGCGGGTTCGAGTCCCGCTACGTTCAAATTTTTATACGTTTTCTAAATAAGTATTTTTCTTTCCTAAGTGTGGACTGTTCCTAACTTTAAAAATGTTTAAAAATACTAATGATGTCATCAGGTTTTTTGACTTGGTAGGTTTTTTTACGATATGTTTTTTTTGTTCGTAAAGAAAGAAAATATGACACCCAGAAAATAGAGAAAGTCGTCACTAAGGTTTATATTTTTTTAAAAAAATATCTTCTAATAAGCGTTCTTAACTATGCTTCACTGTATTCCGCATAACCTAGAGTTATAGCGTTCCACATGCAATTTTTGAAATATCGCGTTTTGACTGACCGAAATAAACATTCTTGTCTTGTTACCAGAGCCAGGAAATGAAAATAATTAATTCCTCCTAATAAGAATCGAACACACACCCATCGCAATTACAGTGCACTGCGCTACGACACCCCCTTCTTAACTAAACTCAAACTCTAAAGAAAACAATAAAGTCTTCTTAAAGGTAACCAGAATATTAATTAGAATTTTCATAGAAAATAAAACGCTTCCATTTTGACGGCTATTCTTAGAAATCAGATGATTTAAATTCGCAAGAACGAACTTGGCTAATATTCTATTGTAACAAGTTTTACAGTCTTAAGATAATAACTTAGCTGTAACTCGGGATGCTGGGGTTCCAGATTGGATTCTTTTGTTTGTAATAAAATGTTACTTTAGAAATGTATATGGCCTAATAAAATTGGAACCTAGGGAAGTATTAAAAGTCTAAACTATATACGTAAAAATAGTTGTTTACGTCCCATATAGTGTTTACACGTGTAGGTTTTGGGGTAAAATTTTAAATGAAATTATATTTATATTGCAATAATATATACAAAAAATATATTACCTAGAACCTAGTGTTAAGACACTATGTTTCCCTTTTTCGCCTTATTTTCGAGATATCGCGTATTGAGTGGAACAATTCTAGTTTCATCAAAATTTATTCGGCATTTTTAAGACATGGGTGTCTACGTATTTCTGAAGGTGGCATACATTTGATATCGTTAGTTCCGCCGGCGTTGAGTTCCGCCACTCAACACGCAATGTCTCGAAAAAATTAGCGGCAAATGGGGCACGGAGTGTCTTAATGGGGAACAATAGGTTCCCCCTACCCTGCTACGTGCGGGATACAGCGTTAACTTGATTGATTGATCTTTTAAAAAATGTAACTACATTATAAAATCTCTTTATAAATTAATCTATTTGGCCGTATTCTAAATAATTTATGAAACAACAAGTTCAAGGATGGATGACTCCTTCTGAACCGGTATTAATTTTGTTGGTAAATGCTCTCATGAGGTCTACGCTCGGTATTATACCACCCGTTATAAAGATGTAGGGCGGAAGGTATTTTTATTATAGGTAGGGCTGTAGTAGGATAGACAGAAGGATCTAGTGTTTGGACACTCTGTTCTCTACGTATCGCTCATATTAAAAGTTGTGTGTTTAAATTTCAACTCGATGTTACCAATTGTTCCTGAGATAAAAGCTCTTGACAGACAGACAGACTGACAGACGGACAGACGGACAGACGAACAGACAGATGGACGGACGGACAAACCAGTGATCTTGTAAGGGTTTCTTTTTTCCTAAATATGATAAATTAGTTTGACATATAACCTTCGTGTGTAATATAGCTGGAAGTGGACGATACTTAGAGTTTCTGATCTTCTATTTACTTAGATAAGTGTATGTATGTTTTTATATTTGGACTACAAATCTCTCGAAAACTAAAAGTTATATAGAGATCAACCTTATTGATTTAAATTTGATATAATATAACTTAGGAAAGATTCTAATTTAGCCAGTCTAGGTTTAGCCAGGGCCAAATTTGATATAGTTAGGAAACGATATCAAATATATCCATGAATGTTAATTTATCAAGTCATAGATAAACTACATATAATATATAATTTATCTATTACTTTTTTGGCTTCACGTTTTTTCTCGCATATAGAAGAAATAGGAACCATTAGGATATAAACAAAACCGTAGAATAAATTAAAACACCACGTTCTGCACTTCCCATCCAATTACTGAAACTTTGCGTGTGAGAGCGGGAACTGAACTGTACGTTTTATCTTGTCATTAGAGCGTGAAAATTGAACCCACAACTGTCGTACTTACAGCCAGACACTACACCACCATGGCCAAAAAATAATAAATGTCGTAACTAAAAAGCAATTTAAAATATAACTTACTGTACATTTCACGTAATGCGCCAGTCGTTTAATGAAAACAAAGCTGCGTTCACCTCTGTTGCAGACTCATATATTATTTAGTGGGTCTAACGAGCTTACAAAATTATAATGTTAAAAAAGCTGCTCTTCAAAGTCAAAGGAAAATTCGTATTTTTTTGCTGTATATATTTATTATACAGTCGAAGGTTCAGTTCAGAGGTGGTGGTTCTATTGAAGAGGCTATGGCTATTTGAATTTGAATTTGAATTTATCTCCATTAGAAGACGAGAACAGGCTGATGATGATAATGATAAAATGTTGATGATTCCTAGGTAGTGTATAAGTTTTTGTTTATACGACATTTATTTAAAAAAAAACAGCTTCACGCTGTATCCCGCACACAGCAGGGTAAGCAGAGGGAACCCAGTGTTAAGACACTCCGTTCCCCAATTTCTGCCGAATTCTGGAGGCATTGCGTGTTGAGTGGCAGAACTCAACGCCGCGCTTAACCTCGACACCAGAGCGAAGAAATGGAAATATAAATTTAAGTAAATATTTCATCTCCTCGAGTGGGGATCGAACCCACAACCAGTCGGTTTTACAGTCACACCTCGTGCCACTGCGCCACCACTGGCATTTATTTTTTTATATTTTAAATTGATAATGTTTAATAATGGAGTAATTAACTTTTAGTTAAAATAACGTACCTCTCTGATTCAATATGAATTCATTTTCCATTTTTACTGATTATATTGAATACGAAAAATAAAATTATATTTTTATTAAGAAAATATACTGTAAATTATTGTTATTCTATACTAGTTATTTTAACTGTATTTAAATATTTATTACGATTTGTAGTATAATAATTAAATTTAGTCATTTCCACCACCATCGTTTATTTCAAACAAAATACCTGTAATTCGTGCGAAGTAAAGAACAATACTATTAAAATATTAAAAATTGTACTACTGTCAAGATACTCAGTGCCAAGGGTACCTACCCAGATATACATGGGATAGTTTGCCAAAAAAAAATATTAAAAAAAACATGTACCCTTGTATAATGTTTTATATTTATTGGCCTTTAATCATAACCAAATACAAACCCCAAATTTACCTAACAAATATTAACTTAGCTAAGACAAAATTATCATCGCTCACTAGCGACAGGTGTCTCTAACATTATGTTAAAATATACGGTATTCCATCATCACAGTTCACTCAACAGGTGCAGTGCGATATTAAAAAAGTTTATATAACTACCGCCCTAGTGGAGAACAGTTTAATTTAAAGGCCTTATTGTAGGTAGTTAGAATGATGGTGTATTTGGGAAGTATATTCAGTAGAGATGGAAGATACGAGATGTATACGGAACGGCATATTGCTGCCGGCAGCAGGATTTACAGAGCCTTAGCTGCATTGATGAGACGGCGAAACGTCAGCACAGCTGCGCGTTTGGCTGTACACAATGCAGTGTTGGTACCGACGCTGTTAAACGGCAACGTTAAACGGCTGTCAAACGGCGAAACGTGGGTATTATAGAAGAATAAAAGAAAGATGGATGCTGTGGAGATACGATCTCTTCATAGGATATGCGGAGTCAGCTTAGCTGATCAAATCCGCAATGAACAGATACACAGAATGGCAGGCACTAGCGAGGATGTCACTGAAAATGAAGAAGAACGTGTTCAGCTGGTTTGGGCACGTTGAACGAATGAATTATGAAAGAATAACTAGAAGACTAGAGTACGAGTATATGTATTGTTTTTTTTTACGTAATTGTTGCCAAAGGAGTCCATTTGTAGGATTCCGTACCTCAAAAGGTACAAAAAAAACCCTTCTAAAATGATTTTGTTGTCCTTCCGTCTGTCAAAATCATTTATCTAGAGATCACGTCTATGATTCCTTGAAGCAAAGAAAATATCAAGCTTACTCTTACGCTGACTTGGAGTCAACGCAATCAAAGAATATAAACGTTAATGCATCGATTTTGCTGCATTCTGTATGAACTTCCCGTGGACCTACGATTATGAAATTTAACACAAAGTAAGACCTTTATAGGTATTTCATAGAAAAAAAAAACATTACAAACTTATACTTGTAATTCATTTTATACAAAATAATTGCATTTTTATTGACCTACAATCCTGAAGTATTCCTTTAATTTACTCAAACTAAAATACCTACTACACAAACATGAAAGAGATTCTAATTAAGATATCAATCAAAAATATAAATACCACTAATATCACATCACTAATAATTGCGAGAACGTCGTTCTATTAATAGGAAGTATAGGGGTGGACCCTAATTGGACGTTGGCCTACAAACAAAAATGGTGTGATAGGCGAGTTACATCGATTACAGTCAATATAGATTATTATGACGACACTATCTTCATTGATTTATAGTATATTCTCTATTAACTTAGCTTTCCGCTGTGTACCGCATATAATGGGGTAGGCACAGGGAACCTGGGAACCCAATGTTAAAATACTTAGTTCCTCATTAATACACTTCCGTTTACCACTTTCCGCCGAATTCTTGAGGTACTGCGTGTTGAGAGGCGGAACTCAACGCGGCGCTTTGCTTCGTTACCAGAGTCAGGAGAAATCCGAGTGGAAAACAAACCCACGAAAGTCACATTTATAGCCGCATGCCTCAGCTCCTGCGCCACAACGGCTTTTATTAAAATTTGTAGAGCCGAATTCTTACAGTTATTAAAAAGTATCTAAATATAGGGTTTCTTGAAATAATTTCCTTCTCATAATAGTATTTTTGACGATTAAAGTAAGTTTTAGTAGTTAGTATAATGTGGTCCTGTTGTCATAGTGAGACAGCATCTGGCTGTAAACGTGATAATTTTGGGTTCAGTAGGATGATTAAAGCAATTTCATATGCTTACTCTGTCAAGACGATAAAGCACGGCGTTGAGTTCCGTCACTCAACGGGAACGAAGTGTCTTAGCTGTAATTTTCTTCTATCTACTATCATAAATGCGGGATACATCGTGAAGCTAATAATAAATATTGATAGCCGGTCGCAGGGCGGACCAATTAGAGGAAAGATTAAAAGTGTAATTCTTCAGTGTTAAATTCCTATCTCGGTCTACAATACTAGAAACAACATATATCTAAAAAAATAATAATAATAAAATCAGGTTCACGCTGTGTCCCGCACACAGCAGGGTAGGCAGAGTGAACATATTATTATTGTTACGACACACCGTTCCCCATTTTCTGCCGAATTCTGGAGGCATTGCGTGTTGAGTGGCAGATCTCAACGCCGCGCTTAACCTTGACACCAGAGCGAAGAAATGGAAATATAAATTTAAGTAAATATTTCATCTCCTCGAGTGGGGATCGAACCCACAACCAGTCGGTTTTTACAGTCACACCTTGTGCCGCTGCGCCACGACTGGCCTCAACATATATCTAGATATATTTATATTAACCGGTAAGCTTCAGTGACATTAAAAGAAACAAATTTTATAATCAAAGTCTTCTAGAATCATTTATAAATTGTTTTGTCTACGTATCAAATAAAATAGATCCACCAACACCACTACCACTACACCATTCTTATTGCTATATATATTTTGTATTAACTTGAATTAAAAAAGTATTATATTAAGAAATTCGTAGATATTTAATATATTTTAAAATTTGAGATATCAAAAAAGTTCACACACTGAAATAAATATTGAATTGAGTAAGTGAACCGAGTTTAATACGACTTCACCTACTTTATGTTAAACTTTTAAATTTAAAGTTTGGAAACCTGGTGAGTATGCAAGTAGTTTAAGATAACTTTGGGAGATGCTGAGTTATGCAAAGAGCATAACATTTCGCAGTTGGCACTGTTACTTAGTAATACGTACAAACTAACTATATCTACACATACGTACGTATATCTTTGCCAGTACATGGAAGAGATATGAGAAAATTAGAACCTAAAACAATGACTTTATTTTTTTTTGTCTGTTGGTCTGAGCGTTTGTTCATGGGTATAGCAGAAGAAAAATAAAAAAAAATCTGTGTACATGCTATCTATTAATAGGATGGATAGGGATACATAGAATGGCAGGTACTAGCGAGGACGTAACGGTGAGAACAAAGAAGAACATGCTGGTGCAATTTGGGCACGTTGAACGAATGAGTGATTAAATGAATTAAGTGGTAGCGTTTGCCGCTGTGTCCTCTTTGGCTACCCTGCTAGAAATACAGCGTTGGGATAATAAATATATATTTGTATATACAAATATGAATATAACATTTGACCTTTGACATTTTATCTAGATTAAAATTGTACCTTACAGTACATCATCATAATAAATACTTTAGGAGATATCATAGATTCAAAACGACGTAGATTACGAGCCGCGCGATGTGCGGGCACACGACGTCGATGGTTGTGTCAATTTTGATACATTTTCGATATATTACTGATGTTTAATGATTAAATGTTTGGTCTTCGCTTATTTGGGTAGTATATTAATTAGATTTTTAAATTTCTTGGTTATGTAATAGTTAAGTATTTTCTTTTGTTTTATTCTGGTTCTGGTCTAGTGGTTCTGGTGGTCTAATATATGTAGAGTCGTGACGGAGAACGGAGTGTCTTAACACTAGGTTCCCTCTGCCTACTCTGCTGTGTACAGAATACAGCGTAAAACTGATTTAATCATTTTTTTTTATATACAGACCATTCGTAAGGGGCACAAACGTGTGACGTTAAATGTGGTTGTGGTCCGATTCCCATTCGGTGAAATGAAATATTAATGAATTTCATGTCCTCGCTTTGGTAAGAAGGCAAAGAGCGGCGTTATATTCCATCAACACGTAATGCTTCCAGATTCCACTTAATTCTTTCTTCTGGAAAGTGTAGTGTGAAGTGTCTTAATATAAAGTGTCTTAAGTTATACTTTTTTATTTCCAAAGTACTAAAATTGTCATATTAATAGTATTCTACACACTACAGATATAGCATAAGGGTGTAAGTCACTCTGTTCCTTACGCATCGCCCAATTTTCGAGACATTGCATGTTGATTGGCGGAGTTAAACGCTGTGCTTTATCTTGTTACTCTCTCTCGAGAATTAATTATTTCATTTCCCTGTTCTGGGATTGGAACCACCATTGTATTTATTACAGCCTATAGTTGGTAGTAATGATTAGAGTAAGGTACACAGGTTCAAACGTAACGTATTATAATTTGAAGATAAGCCCTTTTTGAAATCCATTTTGTGTTATAAACTAAATTAAAAAATATTTAGAGATGAAATGTTCAGTAAAGTGAAAACAAAAATCAGTTTTCTCTTCTCCACATTGACTTAAAATTCTGAAAGACTAAGCGATCAACTTCAGCTAACGACCAAAACATTTTCTGAGAAAACTCAACGCCTAACAAGCCATTTTATTTAGTTGAGAAAACTTACATTATAATCTGTCGAACCCTATTAAAAGTTTTGCAAGAGACAAAAGCACTTATCACCCATTATCTTTTAAAGATTCTTTTAAAAAAGGTAATAGTTAAATGTCAATTTATATGTAATTATGTATGTATATGCGTAATATTGGATTTTCTTTAAAAAGTAGAACGAAAATAAAATGTTGATTTAATTTAAAGACCGTGGTGCCCCAGTGGCACTTTGTAAGAGTTAAAACCGCGATAGTTGTGAGTTCGATGCTTGGAAGTCTGATTACTGCAGAGCGCATTAAGTTCCACATAAATAACACGCAATGTCTCGGAAATTAGGTAAAAAATGGAGTCTTGACACTGTGTTTCTTTGTCTGCAAGAAAAATGGCAAAAGCTGGTGATTCAGTTTTAAAATTTAATAAAATTGACATCCAGGATCATTCTTAAATAAGAAGCATGATGAGGAATAGATAAAAAGAACCTAGTGATGCAATACAGGTTTCTTCTTTATTCATCTACACATATATAATATATTTGAGACAAACGCTTGTGGAGCCCAACGAAATAAGTAGATATTCAATTTAAGATGGTTAAAAATGTTCTTTTTAAATATAAAAATTCCACTGATTGAAATTTGAACGATCAACCGTACAGTCGTTTACTAACCACAGTATAAATTCGTATAAATTATTTTTTATCTTGAAGCACTACTGCTTCAAGATAAAAAATAATTTATACATTAAAGATAGCAAGAGTAATATTTTTAACTCGATAACAAAACTGATAGTGCCAAAACACTTTACCATATTAATTTCTGAACTATTACTACTAAACTATTAGAGTTAAATTTTCACCGGCTTCCGTGAGTTACTCGCTTCCTGTTGCCTCGACCTTTTACGCCAGTAGCCTTGACATGCATAATGTAATTAAACTCCTGCAAAATTCACAAGAATTAACTTAACGAATTGAATATATCTTTGTTTTCAGCTTCACGCTGAGCTACATACGCATTTAGCAGGGAAGGCAGAGGGAACCAGGGAATCTAATGTTAAGACACTCCGTTCCTATGAAGACACTTTCGATCACTGCGTGTTGAGTGGCGGAACTTATATCTGCGTTTTTCCTCATCGATAGAGCGATAAGAAAAAAGTAAATATTATTCAGTCAATTCGAATTGTGTAAATTTTAAAGAAATCATATACTATTAATGTTATTATAATTCATTTAAAGTTTTTGAGATTGAATGTTCGGTCCACATCCACCAAAAACAGTGATTCTCAACCACTGTGCCGCGGCACTTTTGTGTGCCGCCAATTTCAAGAGTGTGCGCCAAATTATGCAAATATATAATAATGTTAATATTATTAAATTATATCCTTTAAAAAGAAAAATATTTTTAACATGAATATATATTTAAATTCACAAAAAAATAAATTCATATATTTTAAATTTTTGTCATAAACTATTTATGCAGTGTGTTGTAGTAAATAACTTTTATCTTTTTCAAATTTTGAAATCGTTAAATAAGTGCCGCAACAAAAAAAAGGTTGAGAATCACTGACATAAAGATAAAGGAAACTATACACACACACAAAATAACATAGAACACAATATATTTAAAGATTTTGTACAATTTAACCATAATTTAATAATAAGCTCAAGCGGGCGCGGTATAATCTCTATATATAATAAGACAGTAAAAATATTTTGTCTGTACATTTAGTAGTTTTGACTGAAATGGATAGAGGGACACTTAAAAAGAATAATAGAAAGCAAATAGATTTTTTTTTTCTTGTCTGTCTGTCTGTCTGTCTGTCGACATATTTTTGTCCACATTTTTCTCTGAAAGTACTGAACCGATTTACTTGAAAATTTCACCAATTGCTTTGTTTTAACTCAACTTAACTACTAAAGTTTAGTTCATCAAGATCGGTTCATTAAAAAAAAGTTATCGTCATTTGAAAAAAGTCGTAATTAATTCAACACAGAGATAAAGAACGATCTTGGAAGAAATATCAAGTAAATACAAAGATTTTTTGGTTGGTTCGTTCATATAATATATGTAAATAATTTAAAAACAGTACAGGAGTTAATATGCAATTATTACAGTTATTTTACAAAGAATATTATGAATCCTTCAAATCAATAATTTAACATTTAAGGCTGTTTCTAAATGAGTAAATTAAATTATTCACTGACATCAGCACATTTAACAGACTATATTATATAGGTAAAAAGAACATGAAGTTACAAAAATATATACGTGTAATAAATAATTAGCTTTATGTATATTTTATAAATATCAAATATCAACAATGTATTTTTTTATTTAAAACAATCAAAAATTCTTTGACGATAATGTCGTAAAAAAATCACATTAGAAGTCATTATAGTTGTCAATCAATTCTGCTTATTAAATCAATAATCATGTATTTTAAGCGGGCGAAGCCGTGGGCGAGCCGCTAGTACCTATATAAAACCATCTCCAATCAATACGAATACAATATTCTTACGACACTCACTAATGGAATT
This sequence comes from Heliconius erato x Heliconius himera, assembly GCA_013421005.1. Classification (NCBI taxonomy): domain Eukaryota; kingdom Metazoa; phylum Arthropoda; class Insecta; order Lepidoptera; family Nymphalidae; genus Heliconius; species Heliconius erato x Heliconius himera. The sequence goes on from JAATLQ010035397.1 coordinate 15,796, forward strand.
AGAAGAACAGCCCCAACCTTTACCAAAGACTAAATGCTTGGGCGTTTTCTATTAATTAAGGTAATTTAGAAGCTTAATTTACTCATTGACCAACGAAACATCGTCCCGGAATGGTTTGGGCATGTTCTATATTACGGGACCCTTTATATAGGTCAGTAAGCAAATCTTCTTTATGTTTTAGTCATCTGTTAAAATTATACGGTTATTTTAGACCAGTAAAATTTGATAAATTGTAAGTATTTATTTAAAAGTATTGAAAAATAGATTTTTTGAATGATAAAGTAAGTAGTGTCAATAATTTATATATTTATCTCAATATCTAAAAATAACTAAAATCAGCTTCACGCTGTATCCCGCACACAGAAGGGTAGGCAGAGGGAACCTAGCGCTAATACACTCCTTTCCCTACTTTTCGCCGAGTTCTGGAGGCATTGCGTGTTGAGTGGCGGAACTCAACGCCACGCTTTGCCTCGAGACCAGAGCGAAGAAATGAAAATATAAATGTAAATAAATATTTCATCTCCTCGAGTGGGGATCGAACCCACAACCAGTCGGTTTAACAGTCACACTTTGTGCCGCTGCGCCACGACTGGCCTCATCTCAATATCTCTCTCTTATTATTGGCGATTAGAGCATCTAAATATTTATATTTAATTAATGAGACCACAAGCGTGTGACTGTAAACGAGGCGGTTGTGTGTTCGATTCCCACTGATGGGAATTAAATATTTAATGTTTACATTTCTGCGCTCAGGTAACAAGACGAAGCGCGGTGTTGAATTCCGCTACTCAACACGCAAAGTAAATTAAAGTAAAAGAGCGGAATAGAGAGTCTTAACACTAGATTATCTCTGCCAATCCCGCAATTTGCGGGATATGCGGGTATACTAATAAATTATAAAAAGAAATAAATTGACAAATGATTTCAAACGAACTCAGAATAACGTTATATAGAAAAATACAAATGTCTTGTAGAAGAAAACATAATATAGCTGTCACCTGTCAAAATAAAAGGGAACAAAGGGTCTCTGAGGATTGTACGTTTCCTTAAGAGTCCAATCGAGTATGAAATAGAAAAATGCAACAGCATTTTTCCGAGAGAGGTTTACGTTTATAAAGATAACATCGTCATATAATCGACGTTTTGTTTCTGATATTGTATGAAAAACATTAAATATGTAGGTTTGTAGAGGCCGGTCGTGGCGCAGCGGCACAAAGTGTGACTGTAAAACCGACTGGTTGTGGGTTCAATCCCCACTCGAGGAGATGAAATATTTATATTATTATCCAGAATTGGGCATAAAGTGGGGAACGGAGTGTCTTAACACTAGGTTCCCTCAGCCTACCATGCTGTGTGAGGGATACAGCGTGAAGCTGTTGTACTTGCCTGTACACGTGACAGTTGTAAGGTAATTTTATTTTATTTTTTTTTATTTTTTTTATCTATAAACTTTATCCTGGCAATAGGGTAGGCACAGATAAAACGCTAGTTTGAACAAAGAAAGTCACAGAAACACCACATTCTGTCTACGAAAACGGAGAAATTAAAATAATTGAGGGAATATTTATATTAAAATATTTAAATTTTCTTCGTCTCCACATACTTAGTTTGTCGTTAAGTTGTTCCAATCAATATGTAGAAACAAAAGAGAACGTTTTTGGTGGTTTTCAACTGAAACTGCCACAAACAAAAAAGAGGTGATAACCAAAAAAATGATAAAAAAACATCCTACAAAGTTCAAAAAAGCTCACGTAACAAATAAAAATGAATGTTCATCCTCACTAGGGTTAGTTTTTTAGAAGTGCAGTTTAAAACTGGGGCAAGTACGTGCCAAGTTTAACATTTTCCACACGTCCGCCGCCAATCAACAGATTGCCTATAACTCGATTTCTAATCGCATACAAATCTATGATTCAGTTAAGTACTTTTCATTTTGTATGGTTAAAAGTTTTATGTGGTTAAAAGTTAAAAGTTAAAGAAAGAAAAATCGATGATTTATTGTATTATTACTAAATTTTAAAAGGAAAAGTGTACTAAATGTAATTTTTATATTTATAATTTTAAGAGAATAAGTTCACATTACTTTTTATTAATGTAATTTAGAATTATCTATAATGTGACAGTAGTAAAATAGACAGTAAAATATTAGTTTGCGGCGGCGGTAATCACTTACCATCAGGTGACCCGAACGCTCGTTTGCCTTGTCTTTTCCTTAAAAAAAAGTAATTTAGAAAAAATCACAAATAGTAATATTCATTTTTCTATTTAAAATGTTTTTTAAGAATCTGTAACCAGCTTAGCCGAGATACTCTACCTTAATTTTTTCTAATTTATGGTTTTTAAGCGTAACACTTAAGCCCTTAGCCGTCGTAAATCAATAATTTATAACAAAATTAGAGAATCTTACTGTCACAAAATTCATAGGTATATATGTTTTCCAGCGTCACGCTGTATCCCGCATGTAGCAGGGTAGGCAGAGGGAACCTAATGTTTAGACACTCCGCTACCTACTTTCCGCCGAAATCTGGAGACACTGGGTGTAGAATGGAGAATTAAGCGCGTTTTGCCTCGTTACCAGAGCGAGGAAATAAAAATATTAAATATTTCATTTCATTGAGTGGGATTCGAACTCACAGCCTCTCGCGTTCACAGTCATACGCTTGCGCCCCTGCGCCACTACTGTCCTTACTGATAAATATACAAATATTTACCAACTGATCGAAGTCATAAAAATCGGGGTTCTGGTTGAGTGGTGTTACATGAGGGGTTAAATTACACAATGTTGGCGCATCGCCAACTGAGCCTGAGACGAAAAGCACCTAATGTGCTTGCTATGTATGTACACCGCATAAGGAAAAATGACCTAACTCAAAATTTTATTATTTTCATTTTTTGTTTACTACGAATCCTTTGGTTACAAATTATTTTATTATGTCCCCAAACCCATATTCTTTCTTTACGTCACATAAATATAAAAACCCTATATAAACCAAATTTAGCCACTTTTATTGTGGTTTTGTGTTAGTAATGTAAAACGATACGACATAAAACAAGACATATTTCTGTACTGTTCTGTTCTGTAGGCAAAAGTTGTAAAGTTCTTACGAATGAGGAAATACAATAAAAAAAACGATCACTCCTTTCTTTCTATTATCCAAAATTACTCTAAATTTCAGATTTTGTTTATTAAGATTCTTTAGTGAATTTAAATAAAATGCAACTTATGAGTTAGGACAGTTTCGTTCTGTAGCTGCAATATATTGGAAAATATCTGAACAGACATTTGTTTCAGAAACTTATCAAGAATTTTTGATACAAATATCTCTTTAAATCAACTTTACTGATTGTCTTGAAATATAATTTAGTATGAGCTCACTATCTGTTCTACTATTATCTTTTTTCACGTAAATTGTTTATTTTTAACCTATAACTAAGTTATTTATGACGTGGCACAGCGTGTGAAATCGACGGTTGTGGGATCAATTCCCATGCAGGGGAATTTTTCATTATTTTTATTTCGAAGTTCGGACGGAGAGCAGAGAACTGAGAACGAATCTTAACACTAAGTTATCTTTGCCAACCCTAAAAAGGGTAAAAAATCTATTCGAAATAAAAAAAAATAACGTTATTATTGCAAAGGTAACAACATTACCTTTATTAGACGATGAATTTTAGTTCGAAATTCACTTGAGGAAATATTTATACTTTAAAATTATCACTACGACCTGATTAGATAAGGTGCGGCGTTGAGTTGAATCATCCAATACACAATACCTGTAAAACGACGGGAAATAAAGATTGAGGTCATATTTTTATAATTTCGCTGTATTATAATGTCAGTGCAGTTGGTTGCGGGTTTAATTCCCACTCGGGGGCGTCGTTGAGTTGTGCTTCAACGATCAAATTATCGATTTCCCGCGGACAGCGGAGAACGAAGTGTTTTGACACTAAGCCCTCTTTGCTTGTTATGCAGGATAACGCGTTAAACCTGTACATTATATTCTTTTATTTAGTTCCATCACTAAATTTGACCTCTGCACGTTCTCTATTAAAATTGTAATTTGGACATTTTAAATAACGGTCTTGAGGCATTGTGTGTTGAGTAGCGGAACTTAACGCCGCGCTTTTTTGCCTCGACACAACAGCGAGGAAATAAAAATAATAAATATTTAATTTCAGTAAGTTACTTTATCAATATGTAATGTACCTACGTTAATTATTCACCTAATTACTACTAACTAGAAACAAAGAACAATGGACGAATACAGAAATATTTTGCCGTTTCCGTAAAATCCCGACTTTGTAATAGGTTATTTCCTTTCTATACGACCAATTCACCGGAATAAACGTTCAAGTGGATATTCAAGGAAATTACATTACTTACGTACATAGTGTGACACGACAATGTTTTTGTTAAATTAATAATAATGATAAGAGACCGTTGTGACGTAGTGCCACAAGCGTGTGACTGTAAACGCTATGGTTGTGGGATCGATTCCCACTCGAGAAAATAAAATATTTAATATTTTAATTTCGTCACTGTGGTAGGTTCAGTCACTCAACACGCAATCCCTTAAGAATATAGCGGTTCTCTATAAATACTATGCTATGCGGAAAAAAACATTGAGCTGAAACGTGAAACTGCTTTTCTATTACTACTCTATTTCCGTCTAATCTATATCCTGTTCAAGGAGCCGCGAGATAAAAGGTAAACAAACCAGAAAAAGGTTATTTTACAGATCACGACTGATGAAGTAATTATATTTTTATAAAAATTATGATGTTAGTATGTATGTACTCGAACTCGGTAACATCTGTTCAAAAAATACTAAAATTTTCAAATTGTTGAGATGTTCGAGACTAGGTGGGTATTCCCCTGTATTTAATCAAATAAGTTGCCATGATTATATTTGGATTACTGTAAACTAGTTTCTTTATATTTCGAAGTTTAGTTCTTAAGTATGTTATTTATACCGCTAAGCGTCTCCATTGAGTATTGATTGACATTTAGATAATAATAAATTTTATGTTAATAATAATAATGTACTAGGTTGTAGGAAAACTGTAAGTTTTTGGTTCAATCTTATGTAACAGAATTTAAAAAATCACGATGTATATTATCTCTGTATGGACGGAAAATTAAAAAATTAGAGCCTCCATACTAAGACCATTAATTCTACATACTTATATCTATTATAAATAAACAAAAACAGTTTGAAAGTACTAGAAATGACAAAGCCTAACCTCATTTCTTTGGTATTCATTAAATTTTGTAAATTATAAACAATATTTTACAACAGAAAAATTATTGTATCACCACTAGACCTACTAATTAATATCGTAAGTATCTCGTTAGCGCCACAAAAGAACTGTTCTGGTCTCTGCGGAATGTCTAAAGTAACGAAGAGATGACAGTCAATTGTATTATTAAAGATTAATTAAAATGAATACTGAGAATATTTAGAAATTAATATTTTTCCCTTTTCTTTTTGATAAACTTTAGTAACATTTTGATATACATTTTCTTATATTCTTTTAGGTTCACGCAGTATTTCGCACATAGCATGTTAGGCAGGGAAGTGGATAACCTAGTGTTGCTATTAAGACACTTCCCTTCTCCTCTTTCCGCCGTTATATAATTACTAATATTATTCATAAAAATTATAAAAAAGCCAGCCAGAAGTATTAAGAGCCGCGATTCTTTTAAACACAGGATTGATAGAAGAATCCCGAGAAGAAAGTGTCCTGATATTATAGTTAATTTAAGACTTGCTCACATGTGTATATATGAGATTTATAAATTATTTCAATTTTCAACGACTCGCATGCGCCCTGAAGTTAGTACTTAGTACATTCGGATTTAGATTGATTACTTCGTTATAACACTATCTACTATAATATGTATAAAATTTTACACATTTCTAATCACCATTTTACTAGTAATCCTTTGACAATGACAAATAAAAGGACTGACGCGACCCAGTTGAAGAAAATTGAGTATCGCGATGTGTTTAAATTCCTTACTAAACAAAGAAAAAGTAAAAAAAACAAAAAGTATCAAAAATCTGCACCTTCATTATCTACTGTCCAAAAGTGGTCAAGTGACTTAAAAAGAGGCAGATAGATCATTGAAGACTACACTCACTAGGGCGGAAAAGTTATCGTCTCTATGGATGAAAATTTCAAATAGTTGAGAAAATTGTACTGGAAGATGTCCAAATGAACGTTAAAATGATAAAAATAAAATCAGTTTCACGCTGTATCCCGCACACAGCAGGGCAGGCAATGCAATGCAATGGCACAAGAAGGGTACAGATCTCCAAAGAAATTAAAGTCACGTCATTTGCTGGAAAAGTCATCATGGTTACATTGCTTTGGGACTCAAACGGAGTTTTATTGATTGGACATAAAAATAAAGGTGATATCATAAACGCAACATCCTACACTTCAACTATGCTTAAAGGAAGGAAAGAATTAAAGAGATAAATTGGCCGCCGTTGTGATGCTTCTCCACGACAACATGCCCCGATTCAAGCGGCGCGTGTGTCCAAGGCTGCTGTTGGCGATCGTGGCTTTGAAAAGATCAACCACCCACCGGCCACCCTATAGTCTAGATTTGGCACCTAGTGATTAATATTTGTTCCCCAATTTGAAAAAAGATCTCTGTGAAAAACGATTTGTTGATGGTGAAAAACTGAGGGCAATAATAAATGAGCATTTTTCAGGCAAGAAGGAAAGTTATTTTTTTATAGGGAATTGACAGGTTAATATCGCGATGCAACAAATGTATTGAGAGAATGGATAACTATATTGTTAAATAATAAATATTTTTAGATTAATTTGTGTATTTTTACATGCCGTTATCGAAAATACATTGAACGCCCCTCGTATGTAAAAATATGTTAATAAGAGATACATGCAACAAAAACATATGACAAATTTTAAAGTTTTGAACATACAAATACGAAATGTTTGAAGAATATGTTATTTAAATGTGTATGCGAAAACTCATACATAACCTCGTTTTTTTTACATTATTAGTCATAAAAGATAATAATATACACCTTTAATCCGGTTAAATAGTTTCATATTTATGTATGCATTAATTAACTCAATGCACGTTCTTGGCATCGCAGATGTCATGAACCCCGCAGCTTGTCTTTGTTCGACCGATGTATGATAGATAACAAGTCTCATATTACATGCGATAATAAGATTAATTCATTATGATTATTATAGTTTTGATTACTTTGAGGCCAGTCGTGGCGCTGGGGCACAAGCGTGTGGCTTGTAAACGCGATAAGTTGTAAAAAAATATTCTTCTTTGCTCTGGTTTGGACGCAAAACGCGGCGTAGAGTTCCGCCACTCAACATGTAATGCCTTCAGAATTCGCTTGAAAGTGGGGATCGAAGTGTGTTAAGTGTCATGAAGTGTCTTAGCACTAGGCTACCTCTGCCTACCCTGCTACATGCTAGATTCGCGATGTTGAGTTCCGCCACTCAACAAGCAATCAATTTAGAATTCGGCGGTAAGTGGGGAGCGGAGAGTCTTAGCACTAGGCTACTCTTGGCACACGCGGGATACAGCGTGCAGCCGAAAAAAAATAGTTTCCTTTAAAATCCTACAGTTTTAGCTATTTGTTATACGGATTAGTTTTTAAAATCGCGTTTATAAAATCATGCGTCACAGGTACATGTTTCTGCACGTTTACTCCGTTATCTTTAAGTAGCTTTTTCAATATCTATATAAATATAGACAGGCAACGATAAAAATAATAAAATTTCTATATGCTAATAATGGACGACTATATCATATCGTCAATGATTAATGTGAAATTATAATTAAAAAAATGATTCAATAAGTTTTATTGAACATATATCTTGTATTTACTATGTAATTTGTGTTTCTAGATCGAAAGTACTGTAAAAAATGTTGTATATAAAGCTATCATAGCTCAGTCACCACCATGCCCCGCCGGGTGATGCTGTAGAGACCAGTCCAGGTCAACAGCGATAAAGCCAGCAAAAAAACCAGTCACCACCACCAGGACGTGTCTGCCTTTGTGATGGTTTTTTTTCTCACTCCGTAAAATATTTATTATATTTTAAACATTTTTAAACTGTTAATCCACACTTAGGAAAGAAAAATACTGGAAACCGACCAGGTCCTGGTCCAGTCCACCTAACCTGGTCGGTTTCCAGGAGGCGCGGCTTCAAGTCCCACTACGTTCAAATTTTTATACGTTTTCTAAATAAGTATATTTATTATATACATAGGTAATTTCAGAAATTCTAAATACTCTATTAAAATAACAAATTTTACAAAACTTGAAGCAAAAAAACCATTTAAAATTACACATTGTGGCGCAATTGCAATTGAGTAACCGCTATAGTATAGGCAACTGCTTGAAAATGATTGTAAAATGAATAAATGTGTCACTAATTTTTTTTTATTTTACAGCAAGTATCATTGTTGAGTTCGTCATGGCGTAGGAGGCACAAGCGTGTGACACTAACGCGAAGATTGTGGGTTCGAACGCTACTCGGGGAATTGAATTATTAGTTATTAATATTTTCATTTTTTCGCTCATGTATTAAGACAAAACCCATTCAAAAAACAAAGCCTCGAAAATTCGACAGAAAGTGGAGAACGGAGTGTCTGAACACTAGTTAGTAGAGCACTACTTATTTTGCTACATATTAAATACAGCGTGATCCTGAAAAAAATGTATCACAATTTTTTCTTTGCCTCTATCTGTATTGCAAATAATCATCATTAATGATACAATTAATAAATTAAAAAAAAAAAAAATTAGCTTCACGCTGTATTCCGCACACAGCAGGGTAGGCAGAGGGAACCTTGTGTTAAGACACTCCGTTCCCCACTTTCTGCCGAATTCTGGAGGCATTGCGTGTTGAGTGGCAGAACTCAACGCCGCGCTTAACCTCGACACCAGAGCGAAGAAATGGAAATATAAATTTAAGTAAATATTTCATCTCCTCGAGTGGGGATCGAACCCACAACCGGTCGGTTTTGCAGTCCCAACTCGTGCCGCTGCGCCACGACCGGCCTCTGCGCCACGACCGGCCTCACAATATTATTAATAAACATACAATATTTATATTTTTTTACTAAACAAGTTTAGCTTTAGAAACTTAATAGATAAAGGTGCATGCATGTACATATAGCATTGAAAAAAAAAACTAAAATGACAATTAAGTATATTTAATTATTCACAACTCTTGCAACTCTACAAACCACAAATCACCTCACATTAAAAAAAAAAAACAAAAATATGAATCACAATAAAAAAAAAAACCTAATAATCGCACATGTATTGTTCGAACACCTATATATTATAAGTATAACGAAACGTCACCAGCGTGCCAACTAACCTTAAAAACTTAGTCACTGGCAAGGCGTCGGACTCGACGCACGTCTTTTACGTCTCTATTTTAATTTACAAAAATGTGGTTACTAATATTTTTGTTTGTTTTACCTTTAAACGCGCAAGACGCGCCACGAGTGACTGTAGAACAGGGTGTAATTATAGGATCTAGAGCGCTAGATGGTGATTATTTAACATTTTATGGCATACACTACGGTGGCTCTACCGCCGGTGCGAACAGATTCAAGGTAAATCGTTCTGTTTATCTTTATTATTATGTAACGATTCTTATACGATTCATAGTAGAAGCATGCATCAAATTTGTTTTTTTTTTTTATTTTTTTCAGAAGTAAAATAGACTCTTGGTGTGGAATTATTATTTTTTAAATAATTTTCAAGTGGAAGTGCGTTTGAGCATTTGTGGGTCAAATTTAGAAATCATAATATTAAAAATACTTTTGCTAATATAGTATTTATGATGGACCTAGAAATAGTCTGATATTATTAGCTTTTATAAAAGAATGTTAAAACAAAGTAATTTATAGCAAGAATTCGAACAAAAATGTGTGAACATGAAAAAGGATCTTAATTTAGATAAGCGATTAACATACATACATTGATAAAAAATGTTAATATAGATAAATTTTGTGTATACAACTTATACTGCCCTAGTATATTTTTTTTATTTAGTTTTGTAATTAGACCAACGAACATACAGTAAATTATGAAAAACTTACATTCTTGACCTTTAATTTAATAATGTTAACAAGGTGTAGGTTCTAAGGAATTAAAACGCTCAAGAGGTTACCTCTACTAGCCAATAGCTGTTTCATGTTATTTTGTTTTCCTCTTAATTATGAATTATAATGAATCATTATCAATTAGGGCAAGTGGTTTTCACATATTAGTCAATTTAGTCAATTTACTTATAGTAAAGAAATAATATGTATATCCACAAAAGAATAAGTAGTTAAGTTGAAAGATAGTTTAATAAAGATATTTGTTAAAGATATTACGAATCATATTAAGTCAGCTTCACGCTGTATGCCGCACACAGCAGGGTAGGCAGGGGGGAACCTAGTGTTAAGACACTCCGTTCTCCACTTCCTGCCGAATTCTGGAGGCATTGCGTGTTGAGTGGCAGAACTCAATGCCGCGCTTAACCTCGACACCAGAGCGAAGAAAATGGAAATATAAATTTAAGTAAATATTTCATCTCCTCGAGTGGGGATCGTACCCACAACCAGTCGGTTTTACAGTCACACTTTGTGCCACTGCGCCACGACTGGCCTCAATTTTACGAATTATATTATTGTTGATAAATATATATGTATGTTAAGTTGTTGTATGTATGTATGTATGTATATCATAATGACCAATGACGTAACTCTATCAAAAATCCTTCTTTGTACTTTTCTTAGCAACTTGTTTCGTTACCACTCGTCACATAAATATCATCTTTGAGTGAACCACATTAAGGTCAAAATCAAATATATAAAATATTTTCATAGGAATTAACTGCAAATTTGATTGAGCGTTTTTTATGGTACCTAAAATTAGTGTTCAGATAAAGATCTAAACTGGTTTTTAAAAATTGTTGCAATGGATTCTTATAAATGTTTTATTTTGTTATTATTTTTGTTATCAATTATAGTTTATAACAATTATATTATTAGTTCATTATGACGTTTTAAAAAATAATTCAATGTTATACAAAAAGAATTTCTTGGAATGACGAATTCCACTTTAGATTTCAAAATTGTTAACAAATGTGTGATTCAAAACAAACAATATTATTAGATAAAATTATAGTGATCTAAAGATAATTGTTAAATCTATCTAAAGATCTAAAGATAAATGTTATACAAAAAGAATTTCTTGGAATGACGAATTCCACTTTAGATTTCAAAATTGTTAACAAATGTGTGATTCAAAACAAACAATATTATTAGATAAAATTATAGTGATCTAAAGATAATTGTTAAATGATAAGAAACTATGCTATTAACATCATGATGTCATTAACGACAATTATGATATTTTTAGCAATAAATAAAATAAAGAAAGTACCTAAATCGCAAAAATATTATTAAATTATATATTTTTGGTGGTAAATATATAAACTAATAGAATGAGATATTTAATAAACTTTAGACATCTTTTAACACAACACAATTATAAAAGCGGACATAAGTAAAATTATGATGAAAAAAAATTTGAGGCCGGTCGTGGCGCAGCGGCACGAGGTGTGACTGTAAAACCGACTGGTTGTGGGTTCGATCCCCACTCGAGGAGATGAAATATTTACTCAAATTTATATTTCCATTTCTTCGCTCTGGTGTCGAGGTTAAGCGCGGCGTTGAGTTCTGCCACTCAACACGCAATGCCTCCAGAATTCGGCAGAAAGTGGGGAATCTAGTGTCTTAACACTAGGTTCCCTCTGCCTACCCTGCTGTGTGCGGGATACAGCGTGAAGCTGATTATTTTTATGATGAAAAAAAATAAAAGCTAAAAATAACAGTTAAGCGTTTTCTTTATGTGTATAAGCGTATTAACTTATTTTTTATCATTTTCAGCCTCCGACAGCACCACCTGTATATCCAGGAGACTACCATGCAATCAACAGCGAAGTTATCTGCGCCCAGCCTTCTTCCAGGGGAATAATTGGCACAGAAGACTGCCTAGTACTTGATGTGTTTACGAAAGATGTAGCATCTCCTAAACCTGTGTTTGTTTGGATCGAAGGGGAAGAATATGAAACTACAAATAATGCATTATACAATTTCAAGCATTTAGTTCAAGAAGGAATAGTTGTTGTATCCATAAAATACCGTTTATCTATCTTCGGTTTTCTTTGTCTAGGAGTTCCAGAGGCTCCCGGTAACGCCGGTCTAAAAGATGTAATCAAAGGTCTAGAATGGATCAAGAAAAATATAGCGCCATTCGGGGGAGATCCCAATAATATTATGCTTGTCGGTCATGGTTCCGGAGCAGCCATGGTCGATTTGATCACTTTGTCACCAATGTCTAAAGATTTAGTTCACAAAGCTTTTGCTATCAGTGGTTCATCTTTAGCTCCGTGGGCAGTAGCATATGATCCCATAGGTTATGCCAAAATGGTTGGTGATAAATTAGGTTATACTAACAAAAATCCATCTGAATTAGCCAACTTGCTATCAACCACCGATATAACCGTACTCAGTGGCATTTTAAAGGACTTTGAATTTTACAACAATACTCCGCTATTTGCCCCTTGTGTTGAAAATGTAAAGTTAAATGGCACGTTTCTGTATGATGCTCCAATCAATATATTAAAATCCGGTAATTATACCGACGTGCCTTATGTAGCTGGGTTCACGGATAGAGAAGGAACGATGAGAGCTGAACAAGTAGTATCCAGAAATTGGTTACAACAAATGAACGAAAACTTTGCAAATTTCTTGCCTGTAGATATAAAATTTGAAAATAATAGTGTGAAGTCTAACGTAAGCCAAACTGTTGAAAAATTTTATTTTGCGGAGCAAGCCGTTAGTATGGAAACTATAGAGGATTTTCTTGACTACGAAGGCGATATTTTAGTACTTGTGCCGAT
>JAATLQ010035398.1:0-28780 GCA_013421005.1 Heliconius erato x Heliconius himera
TTGATTGATAAGGCGATCAATTTAATGAGCCAGAACGCACCAATCCCTACTACTCTATGAAAAGACTCGAAATTATGGCGGCTACTAACCGCGAAAAAAGCCGCGGATCTGGGGTAATCAACTTAATCCGCGGCCAATTAATTAATCAAAACCGCGACCCGCGAGAAAATCCGCGGAAAATTTTGATTGATAAGGCGATCAATTTAATGAGCCAGAACGCACCAATCCCTACTACTAACATCTTCCTCTAAATGGGAAGCAGGTTTTGATTAAAATTTATAACATGTTCCTTTGTCCCAGTTCAATGGATATGTCCCAGTTCAATGGAGGAAGACTTCTTATAGTACCTATTCCCAAGCCTGGACGACAGTCATCCCTGGACGTAAGACCTATTGCTCTTTTATCGTGTCCGTGTAAAATTTTTCATACAATGTTAAAAAATCGTTTAGAATGGTTTTTCGAAAAGTCAGACTGTTTTTCTAGTAATACTGTAGGTTTTAGAAGAGCACATTCATGTCTGGATAGTCTGAATAGCTTGGTTTCTCAAATTCAATTAGGATTTGGGAACAATTTGTTTACTGTAGGATGTTTTGTGGACATTGAGAGCGCATACAATAATGTTGACATTACAATTTTATTGGCAAAATTAGATAGTCTTGGTGTTGGGTCAAAAATTTGTTCTTATCTCTGGGAATTTATGAAATCGAGAGAATTGAGTATACGCTATTCTAATAACGGTATTATGTCGAGAAATGCAGGTCGTGGGCTCGCTCAAGGAGATCCTTTGTCTCCGTTGCTATTTAATGTGGTCATGATGATTATATGTCGAGAGTTAGACAATGTTTGGATCTCTCAGTTTGCTGATGATTTTGTCTTGTATTGTTCTTACAAGTCCTTGGAGGACTGTTCTTCAAAATTACAATTATCTTTAGATAAATTTTGCAATTTAATAGAATCTTTAGGTCTGAATATTTCTAATAAAAAGACCAAAGTCTGAATTTTTAGAAAAGGAAAGAATATAAATCCTGTAAAGTTTAAGTTAGAGTTGAAAAGAAAACAGTTGCAAGTAGTTGATTGTGTAAAGTACTTGGGTCTTTGGTTGGATAGAGGTCTTAAATGGACTAGACACATTAATGAATTTTTACTCAAATCAGATAGATGTTTAAATATTTTCAAAATTTTGGCAGGTACAGTCTGGGGGATTCATCCTAAGTACTTAAGAAGATTATATGTTTCTATGATTCGGAGTCGTATGGATTATGCCTGTTTTTTTTTTCGACAATAGCTCCAAAATGAATTTATATAAAATTGACAAAATTCAAAATCAAAGTATGCGTATTATTGGAGGATTTATCAAAACGACTCCATTGCATGTCATGGAAAGTGAACTCTATTTATATCCACTTTCTCTTCGAAGGTTATTTTTAGGAGGAAAATTTTGGCTTAGAAGTCTGTCATTACGTAATAATAGAAATATTGAGTTAGTTAATCAGTTACATTCTCAATGTATGGTTAATGGATATTGGAAGGTTAAAAAGAAGCCTATACTAGTGGATATTTATAACCTTTTCAAATCTTTTTTTTTCCTATATAATAAGTATATCAAATTTGTCACAGCTTACATAGTGAGTGAGTAGTGAGTGGTACTATAAATGAAAGACATATATTATAAATTATCATTATTTTAATATTAATACAAATTTTAACATAAATCTTACTTTAATTAAAAATTAAGTGTACTACATAAAACGCCTATTCTATTTGTTATTTTTAAAAAATATCCTCTATCCATTACTTAATACTTAAGAAAAAATACTGAAAAACTACTTAAAAATATACTAAACAAACTAAAATTAATATTATTCGCTGAATTACAGTCATCTGTGAAGCATTGGCATACGGTTTCCAAATGATCGTCATTGTCCGCCTTATAGCAGTCCCTCTTGTGCCTCACCCAGCCGCAGCCGCGGGTTATCCTTACTTCAGCATCGTGGCCCTTGTGGAGAACTGTGGAGTATCTTAATATTATATACTTTATACTTTATTTTTACACCACGTACATACATAATCTGTATAAAACACAAATATATAAAAATGTAAAATAATGTTATGTTTTTGTTCTTTTTATTTTTACGAAAAAAGTGAGAATTTTCAAACATAATGTGAGTCTAGTAATAGTACGAACACCTGAACAGGGAACTTTAACATTTTTAATTTATCGCAAAGAAGCGTTTTTGTACTTCTCCTTTTGAGGTACAGACAGAGTAAACAAAGTGTAAGGATATTATGGGCCTCATTTAAAAGTCTCTCTCAAATGTGAAATCGATCTTGATTCGAATATAGTATGAAAACAGCACCTCAAGATCGATCTTAGAATTGAGAGCGATTCATAAATACGAGCCTAGGACGATAAGGAATACAGTAAACTATCTTAACAATAATTATCTCAAAGTTTTTTTTGTAAATTAGGTGTCGATAATCGGACTTTTAATACGTGACTACAAAAATATCCTTTGAGTTACAATAAATTCACTAAATATTCTAATATGATTTTGGCCTATATTATGTAAATTCTACACATGGCTATTCTCGGCTAGGCCGATGTAAAATACATGAAAATGATGTACTCATTTAAATTATAAAGATTTCTTTCTTCTACTCATTCCCACACTTCATAACAAAGAGTGACGAACACTCTATTCTCTCTTACCGGTGGTAAGAGTAGTGATAAGCCTTCGGGCTAAAAAAATGTATATTAAAACTCACTTGTCTGTATAATCTTCCTGCAGAACATCTCCTTGGTTCGATGCTGCGTCGGTGGTGAGAAGGAGCTCTTAGCACAATCGATGGTGCGCAGGTATTTCTGAACACTTTGCAGGTCGTATATGGTGGGGTTGAGGCACATTGAGTTGTTCGCGCTGTTGCATTCGTAGCAACGAATGGCGGCACCTGGAAATATATTTATTTTAAAATACTCTAAAATAACGAGAAATATTTTTTTTAATTGAGTTCTGTTATTCAATGCCTCCAGAATTCGGCAGAAAGTGGTGAACGGAGTGTCTTAACACTAGGTTACCTCTGCCTATCCTGCAGTATGCGGGATACAGCGTGAAGCTGAGAAATATTTAATAGAGGCCTGTCGTGGTGTAGGGGCACAAGTGTGTGACTGTAAACACGACAAGTTGTGGGGTCAATCGAGTGGGGAATCGAAGGAATGAAATATCGATGTCGTGTAATAGCGATGGTAAATGCGACGCTTGTGAGTTCGATTTTCACTCGCGGCAGTGAAGTATTTTTATTTACTCGAAGGTGTGCATGTCGAGTTTCGCTATACAACATGCAGTCTCAGAAATTGTGGAATTGGTGGAATACAAAATACGGAGTCTTAGTGCTAAATCCCTGTAGTTTTTTTTAATTTATTTTTGCAAAGATTTTTAGATCTGAAAGGTCTCAATAAATTTTATATTTTATAAAACTTTCATGATGCTCATTACAAATTTTGAAAAAAAATATTGGAACGCATTCGCTTTCAACGTTTGTTGCAAAAAAAAGGAAACATTTATAAATCAGTATAGTCAGTACATATACTTATGTATGAAATTCTATACATATAATAAAAATGTAACTGATAGATGGATACATGGAATATATATGAGAAACACTAATATTGGAGACATTTATTACCGCAATAGAATATTTTTTTGCCTGTTTGTCGGTTTGTTTGTGCGTTTATGCCCGCTAATATCAGAAACGGCTTAACCGACGTAAATACAGATTTCACTATTATATTTTAGTGAACTTAATATATTCCGTAATATTTAGTGTTTGGTTAGTTTCAATCGGTTCATAAGCAATCAACTTTCAAGGGGACGAAGCCACAAGCGGGTCGTTAGTAATAAATAAAATTGATGAATTTTAATTATTAAAAAATTACATATACGCACGCAAGTTTTTATACACAAGTGGATAAAAATTAAGTAAATTGAAAATATTATCCCCCTATATATTTTTTTTCATGAACTCACCAAAATGCACACAAACGACCAAAACCATAAATCCCAGAATACATTTAACTGCCATTTTTAGTTTAACAAAATAATAATAATTATTATATTATATGTTAATAAATAATTTTCGACCAACGCTTAGTTTCCGCGACGCTATACGACTGATCCGCAGTTTCAAAAGATAAGTTAGCACAATGTGTGATGCACATCCTTATTCCGTGAATAAGCCCAGATGTGAATGAACTGGTGTAACAATTCTTGGTACAATTCTAATGGAAAGTGTCATTTGTTTTACCTGTATTTGGAGTTGAATATAACTATATTCACTTTAATATTGATATATTTTTATTAAATTAAAAATTTAAGATTTTCGTCTTGTCAACTGTCATCAACAGTCAACCTTTTCATATATGCCATCTGGGTTATCCTCGTGCTTTTTGCTAGTATCATCGATACTGTATTCTCGAAGGTCAACCGATGTCTTCTCCTTCCTCTCTTATTATTCACTCTTCATTCATAAATCTTTTTTGCCATTCATTCGTCATTAATCATCATCATCACTCGTCATCATCATGGCCAAACCACACGAGCTATGAGAGTGTAATAATACTGTATTATCTTTATAATATAACTTAAACTTTAATCATTATATTAATTAAAAAAAATAGTTACATAAAATAGTTTTGAAGATTATAAAATTTGATCTTTTTTTTAAATCCGTTAAATGAGACTTAATTTTGCTAGCAATGATTCAGTTTAATGTAAATTGTAAACCTGACTAACAAGTCTGCTTAAATAATCAGGAAGTGAACCAGCCACCATAGTAATTCGCTCAATTTTGTTATATATGCTCAAGTATATTTGGCGTATATAGAATTTCTTACATTTTTACACCTTGAACTTTCAGCCCACTCTATTTACGCCATTATCAAAGAAGAAAATAGAACAGAATACTACATGGAAAATGAAAGAAGAAGGAGAAGCAGATCTAAAATTTGAAGTATCTCTCAAATCTCACATTTGAAAAAATAACCATAGGTTTCTGTCACTTTTGCCTCAGCTGCACAGATGTGGTACAAACATTATCTAATTTATATAACAAACACCAATGTAGACTGTTTTGGCTTTGTTATAGAATTAGCATCGCCCCCTTTGTGAAATGGATGAATTAAGTATTACATATGATTTCAGCCTTATAATGTTAGTAAGTTAAGTATAGAAGTACCTATAGATTAAAATCGATTATTTTTATTCTAATGAAACAAGACAAACTTTTATGGAAGATTTTAAATAATTAAAAATAACTCAATATTGTTTGATTATACGTATACTGAGGCCAGTCGCGGGTTCTATTTAATCGCTCTGCTACCGAGGCAAAGGGTGGTGGTAAGTTCCACCTCTCAACACCTCTGAAATACAGCGTAAAGTGGGGAAAGGAAATGTCTTAATGGGAATGGAATACCTTAACACTGGTTTACCAGGTTCTCTCTGGCTATTTTATTATGCGTAAGATACAGCGTGAAGCTAAATAAAAATATATATTTTTCATAAACACACATAAAGAAAATATATAAGAAAGTAGTCAGTGTTGTCAGAATCTGTACTGGGAAGCGCATCTTGATCGAATGTGACAAGTTTTGTAAAGTAATAATACACTGAAAACGTACACAAAGCGAATACGATGTCCTGTTCAACACCACTACTACAGAGTAAAATTGATATATTGTGTGTGTTTTATGTAGTATGAAGTTAAATTAAATCAATAAATAAAAAAGCTTCCGTTACTTACGGAAAAGGTACAGAAAAATACTGAATTTGAAAATTGAAATATGGCAGAAGGTAAATTAGGGAGGGAAGGGGAGCGCAAAAGAACATTTCTCTAAAGTCATATGGAAGTGGTAAAAAAACTATATTTTCTATTTTACATCTTGAAATCTACATATAACAAATTTGCGGGCAGAAACGGTGATAATAACTGAGATTTCTCTATCTAAACTGCTCTCTTTGCTCATAAGCAAAGCCAAAAATTGGTCAAATGCAAGTCGAACTTGCATTCCGTACAAATTTCACGATTGTATGTTAATGAAGTACAATTTATAAAAGTTGAAAACTTAAGTTCATTTTGTATGCATTAATAATTAATATCTATTTATTTTCGCTTTTTTTTTCCTTTATTATTACAGCAAGATTTCACTTTTTGTCAAATTTCATAATTGTAGGTCAACGGGAAGTACCCTATTATAGGTCTTGATTTCGCGACGAATTTCATACAAATTTTATTTTGTTTGTGCTCCAAGAGACTGGAGACCTGAGTATTTGATATTCATTTCAGATTGATATATACACACAATCTCGAGATAAAAATTCTTGACAGGTGGACAACAAAGTGATCCTCCTATATACATCATTATATTAACCATCAAAGAAAAAAACACATCATATGTAAATAACAATAAAAAATAAACATTACTTACAACAGAATAAGAGTACAAAATTAAATAGATACTAATTAAACAATATAAGAAAAAGCCGCCCACACGTTACCGTCCTCGTGTCTCCAATGAAATAATTACATCGCGTGCTCTATCCAGAATAGTTACAATTTATACGCGCTGCTTACTTTCAATTGACCGTTGTTGTTAATTACTCAGCTTTTAAAGGTTATACAAAGTAACTGATATTGGTATATAAATTAGATATGTTATTTTGATAATAGGTATATGGTTTTTCACTTTTGGTATATAAAAGGCAGCGTTGAGTTCCGCTACCTCACAATGCCTTTAAAAAAGTTGGAAAGACACAAGTCCGAAGAACACTATACTTCAACTATACTATACTTCTACTTTTTTAAGAAAAAGAGCACTGATAAAGTCCGTAAAGCATTGAAAGTGAAACCAATAAAAAAAACGCGTAAATCGGGCTCGTCCACCGTGGGTTCCATATAAAAAGTGGAGGTCTCGAACTTTTTCTGAAATTCAAGTTTAACTTAGTCAGAGCCCTTTCATCTGATACTTCATTTGAACTAGTGGGCCTTTTGTCCCCATTTAAGGCTATTATTTTCTAAGATTTTACCACAAATGTATAGTTTTAGATTTTTTTCCTGATCTAATATTTACTACCTGTAGATGCTATCTGCCAAATTTCATAATTCTAGGAAGAACCCTGTGATTTTGATTCCCTTTATGAGTCGAAAGTTAAGTGTCGAAAGTCAAAATACGTTTCTTGCAATATAAACAGCCATGTCATGTTTCTAAGTAGAATATACACACTATATTATAAAAAAACATGAATATAACGCAATACATTGCTAATAGACTATATCCTAATCAGGGAGCTGTGACATAAAAGGTACATAAGGTAACATATTAGATAAAGGTTACTTTATAGGTCACGATTAATGTAGTTAATATATTTTATAAAATAGCTATGGAAGTAATACGCTGATACCACAGTAAATAATAGTGTATAACAATATCTATAGAATTAAACAATATTTTTAAGACTATATCTAAATATCATAAATGACTTAAATGATTTTCTTAATAACTTATATCTTAATTGTATATTAAATAGTTGACAAGTCAAAACACCCAAACGCAAAACCGTCTCATTCAAATAGTCATCGCATCATTATCAAATTACGAATACATTTCAATACTAATAAATTATAGAGTATTTTTTTTATTTTTTAATAAAAATAATTGTTTATATAATAAATGTTTACAAAAATAAAAATTATAAATATAAATGAAAATAAATAGATGTAAAAAAGTTTAATAAAAGTTTGAGAAACTTTGTTTTATTTTTTTATATTTTGTCTTATGCCTAAATGAATAGACTATAGAAAAAATAGATGGTACAAATCTTGTTTAATTTTGGAACTTACTTTAAAAATAATATAGATATTTGACGAATGCATACAACATAGTAACATATTTTACGAATAAAAAAGATAAAACTATTTTTTTAAAAACCGTATAAAAATTTGAACGAATACGAATGGATTTGAACACGTGCCTCTTGGGAACCGTACAAGTCCAAGCAAAAGTATTAGAAGCACTTTCAGTCAACAAAATGTATGAGCGATTGAAGTGACTATGTAATTTTTCACATATTTTTTTGAAAAGAACAAAGTATATATACTTTAATAATATATACTTTAAATCAAAATAAAAAATAAATCAGCTTCAAGCTGTACGCTGGTGGAACTCAACGCCGCGCTTTGCCTCGACACCAAAGCGAAGAAATGAAAATATAAATAAATATTTAACTTCTTCTAGTGTCGATCTTACAGTCACACTTTGTGCCTCTAGTAATTAATAATATAAAGAAAATTAAATAATACTTGCCTGATTTTATATAAGCCATAAGTAAAACGACACCATACACCACTTGACTAAGCATCTTGAAAGCAATTTCCTTTTAAAATATAATAGCAAAATCTTTACACACAATTGTATTATTTTTTGAACAGGCGCTTCAATTTTTAAATATTCTAAGATACGTTTAAATCAAAGTTAGAAAAAAATAGTAATGTATGTATATATTTTATAAATATTTTCTTTAATTTCTTTATGCCATTAGATCACTAGTATACTGTGAAGCTAGGTGATACACTGAGTTTATACGGTCTGTCGGTCGTACTTGGTCATTCAGTTGTTAGGACAACAAAAGGAACATCTAGTTATATTTGGTTTATCATAGAGTATCTACAGTCAAAGGACGCACTAATAAAGGCTTATTACATTTTACTAATCCTGAATTAAATTACGCACGTTACAGGCAGAATGGGGTCAAGTCGTCTAGCGTCCATCTAAGACAATTGGTGCGACGGGCGTCTGTCCGGCTGTTTGTCTGTCATCGCGACATCGAACATCCTCATCGACGATATGTTTATGATAATGTTGTATAAACATTTATGAATCTGTTGAAGCTAACCAATCTCCTATTATAGCTAATTTTGAAAAACAGTCTCTTCATCCACGTAGAGAACGGTCCCTTAAATACTGTGACACCCCAAAATGGTGTGGTGCCTACCAAAATTTTAACTTAAAAAAAATACTACTCAAAAATATTAATAATCCTTACAAAAAAAGATAAAAGCTGGAATAAAAATATATATATTTTAAGCCCTGAATGGATCAATTAATTCCTTCTGATACTATATTTTTTTAGCATGCCTGACACTCTTTTGGAGTAACCTTGAGTGTATATGATCCACCACATCACACTAAGATCCACCATATGCTGTGCACGGTGGATGGAGATGAGCGAAGCTATGTGTGTGCAATGTAATTAAAAAGAAACTAAGAGGTACTTAAAATAAAATGATTCTTTCAAACTGACATATATAATTTCAAAACGCTCCACAGCTTAACTCCACAACGTTCCTGCAAAATTTCAGAACTGTAGGTTTACCGGTCTAGGAGGAGTAGCATTACAACGAAACGCACTTTTGACCAGTAAGACCAATAATTGTTTATATGGATATTTTAGACCACTACGCATCTACAAGAACTCGTCAATTACTATATAGATTAAAAAAATATATTTAATCAGCTTCACGCTGTATCCCGCACACAGCCGGGTAGGCAGAGGGAACCCAGTGTTAAGATACTCTGTTCCCCACTTTGTGCCGAATTCTGGAGCCATTGCGTGTTGAGTGGCAGAACTCAACGCCTTTGGCTCGACACCAGAGCAAAGAAATGGAAATATAAATTTAAGGAAATATTTCATCTCGAGTGGGGATCGAACCCACAACCAGTCGGTTTTACAGTCATACTTTGTGCCACTGCGCCACGACTGGCCTCTATGGCCTATATTTACCTGGCCTATATTTTTAGGGTTCTCTATCCCAAAAGGAAAGGACAGAATCCTTATACTATAACTTTGTTATTCATATAAAACGAGTGGCTGAAAATTTAAGTTGGTCTACTTTTATATGTAGTATTGTAGATCAACACAATCCTAAAATTGATGAAAAAACCGGTCAAGTGCGAGAGCTCCTCACATTTGACCGGTTTCTTTTAACATTTCTCTCACTTTCAGCTCGTTTGAAATCATCATGCCCACTAAAAGCAATTATATAAAGTGTACTTCTTTAGAAAACGTATTAAATTTGAACGTGGGCTTTATTTATATTTTAGGAAGTGGGTAGAACTCACACCACTTTTTCTTTCCTAAATGTTGAATAACACTTTAAAAATGTTAAAAATTCAAATGTGTGTGTGTTATGTGTAAATAAAAAAACATAAGTATGACACTTCGAATGTTAAAATGTTATATTTTATGTATTATTTTTTTTTATTTAATTTTTTTAAGTGAATTCATATTCCGACTCACACTTGATTAATTATCAGATGCAGATATCTGCTCACAATCTTCTTTTACAGCTTATGATAAAAAAAAAATCAGCTTTATGCTCCCGCACATAGCAGGGTAGGCAAAGGGAACTTAAATAAGGGAATAAACCCAATAGTGTTAAGTTAAGACACACCGTCCCCGATTTACGGTCGATTTTCTCGATCGATTAGGCATTCCCTACCATAATTGACTGATGATGTCACATGCTTGTACTCATTAATCATTGTGTTTCTTAAATTATTATTTGTCATTAATAAACAATTGTATTATCATGTACGAGGCCAATTGTATTATCACGCCACGCCACGCTAGTCGTGGCGTGGCGTGGCCTCGTATGAGGCCAGTCGTGGCGCAGCGGCATAAAGTGTGACTGTAAAACGACTGGTTGTGGGTTCGATCCCCACTCGAGGAGATGAAATATTTACTTAAATTTACATTCGCATTTCTTCGCTCTGGTGTCGAGGCAAAGCGCGGCGTTGAGTTCCGCCACACAGAACGCAATGCCTCCAAAATTCCGCAGAAAGTGGGGAACGGGGTGTCTTAACATTAGGTTACCTCGGCCTACCCTGCTGTGTGCAGGATACAGCATAAAGCTGATTTAATTTAATTTCTATCTGACTATGACTTTAAAATGATTATATTTAATTTATTTTAAGTTCCCCGCTCTGATAGAAGTAGCGCGGCAATATCTCTGAAATTATGACGTCGAAAATAGCTTTATAAATTAAAATTAAAAATAGCTTTTTTATTAAAATCGCTTAGCTCTAAGTTAGTCCCAAGCAATTTACTATACGGCCTCGGACTATCAATTGTAGTACTTACCTCCTTACTCATATGTACATATATGTATGTATGGTATGTATATATATATAGCCGTATATACAGGAAGATAGCGTGCACAGCTTGATAAGAGGAAATCGACATCACCTGTTGTCAACTAGTAATTTTGACGTTGTATACTCTATTTTTATACTTAAAGAGAATTTAGTGATGAATTACACTACATTCTTCATTTTTTATTTGGTTAGAATTAAGAGTCATTACGTGCTGCTTCTAGATAGAGAGAGGAGAAGGAGAATTACTACTAAACTAGATAGGAAGGGTAAATACTTCTATTTATATTTTTATAGAAACTGAATGAGGTTCAAGTAGAATTCTGTTGTTAACATTATTTATATATTTACTCTGTATACCTCAAACACGCATAGCAAAACCTAGGTCCTAGTGTCAAGACACTCTGTTCCCCGCTTTGACGTCAAGCCAAAGTTAGGAGTTGTTTTGACACTAGACCGAAAGAACAAATAAATTAAAATAATTCATTTCTCCAACTGGAAATCGAACCCAAACAGTTGCGTTAACCGTTACACATTGTCCTCATATAATAAAATTGTCATTGCGCTTAATTAAGAAGAGATGATTGTGAACTCAATCTCCAATCGCGTTTGTATAATTTGTAAATATTATTTATTTATTTATTATTTAAATCCAAACAATAAGCGATTAATTTGTTCAAAAATGGATTGGGACAAAATTAAGAACGCAATGGCTTAAAGTGATGATCCTTTTTGCTTATCCCGAAAAAAGAACACAAAATTAATAAATATATTTAATTACAGTCTACATACACTTATCTATACACACATACAACATATTATAAGCATATACTAACAGTAGGGACTTTAGGGAAAGAAGGGAAGCGCCAAGAGATTATTTCTCAAAATTCCTATGAGAACAATGGGAAAAGTCTTAAACTCCACGCAAACAGAATTGCAGGTTTAACCTTGTCTGTATGTATATTAATATTATAAAAGTGAAAAGTTTGTCTGTTTGACTGCGCTAAGATCAGGAACTATTGATTCAAATTGAAAAAATATGTTTGCGTTGCATAGTCCATTTATCAAGGAAGAAATTATTATATCACCAGTGGTCAGAATTACCTCGAGCACTTTGAATGTGTCATGTCATGCACATCTCTTCGTTATATCCATATCACCACGCGAGCGAATCCGCAGATAAAAGCTAGTCTTACTTATATTGTAAATATGAAAATTCGTGAGATTAGATGGAATATGGATGTTTTTTCTTTCATGTAAAAACCACTGAACAGACTTAGACCAAACTTTACAGTAATAAAGCTTAGGTATATCAACATCAGAATAATTTATGCAAAGGTCACAATTTATATAAAGATTTTGTATAATTTCGCTCTAATATAATATTAAATTAAAGCGGGCGAAGCCGCAAGTGGGCCAGTTGTACTATACGAGTATAAACATCCACGTGACACAAGTATTCATTCAACACTTCCTGGATTGCAGCTTGTTACTACTCGTATATTGTATACGTCCTATGCGCAGGCGCAGGAAGAAACTATTTTGATCTAATCTCATCTCATAATGTATGCGGAGGCTGGGATTGTATAGGTATGAAGTAGCTACCTGTTGCTACATATTTCTTTTTTTTATTTATTTTTATATAGATAGATATATTGGTATAATATATCATAGATGATATAGATACATATATTTATAAGAATTAATATTTTTTCGGAGGTCATCGTGGTGCAGGACCACAAGAATGCGACGGTTGTGGGTTTATTCCCACTCGGGGACATGAAATGTTGAGTTTCGCAACGTAACACCCAATGCCCCAAGAATTTGGCGAAAAATTGGGAACAGAAGAGCCTTAAAGGAGAGCACAGTGCCTTAACACTAGGTCCTCATGTTCTCTCTGCCTACTCTGCTGTGTGCGTGGCACAGTGTGAAGCTATATATAAATATATACATATTTTATTTTTAATTTATAGATCCGTTTAGACTTGATTTTGAATGTTTTATATTGAATTCATGTTTATAGCATATGTATATCATTAAAAAAAAATTGAAGTTACCTAATACTACAGAACGCAGTGTTGAATTTCGCCACTCAACACTTCATGTCTCGAAACTTTGACAGTGCAAGGGAAACGGAGTATCTTATGGAGAATCTATAAAAAATAATTAGTAAACATTAGCTTTTTTAAATCAATATCCCATAATGCATGCGAAGGCGGAAATTGTATCAGACAATTTGTATGAAGTAGATTCCTGTTACTACTAACAGGAATCTACTTCATACAAATTGTCTGATATATTATTTTTCTTATGTTTTTATTATTTTTTTAAAACATTGAATACATTTTTTGAGGTTAACGTAATATAGATAAAACGCGCATGGCTTTGATCAATATATAAGTAAAATTAATAATCAAAATATTATATTTCATCACCGGCAACCAAACCAGCAATTAAATCTGTGAGAATATTGAGAAAATCTATTAATATTCGACCTTTTATTAGATATAATACATTCTGTTCTTCCATTTCCGCCCAAGTATTCGTAGACGACTACCAAATTGACGTTAAAAATAATTATACTCCTACCAACCCACGAACACCACATTGAGTTAAACTAAGCCACAACACCAGCCACCGCGGGACTCCATCTAACTATAAACGCGACGGTTGTGGGTTCAATATCCACTTGGGGGAATGATTTTACAACAGACAGGACAAAACTCGCCGCCAACCCGCTAATGTCTTTAAGTTGGGAGGAAAACGTTACACAATCTATAGTGACGATATTTTAAATTGCTGAAAATTAAGTAAATATTTGGTTAGTCGTTTTAAGAGTTCCGTAACCAAAGGGTAAAAAAGGGACGCTATATATATTGAAACTACGTTGTCTGTTCGTTTGTTTGTCGTTCTGTACGTCCGTCATCAGGCTGTACCTCATGAACCGTAATAATTAGACAGTTGAATTTTTCAAAGACGATATATATTTCTGTTGCTACGAGTACTATAATAATAAAACTGAATAAAATAAACATTAAACGTGGCTCCCATACAACGAACGTGATTTTGTGAGGTTATTTAAATAATAGTATGGAACCCTGGGCGAGTCCGACTAGCACTTGGTAGGTTCCTATAGCTTTAAGCTCCATCCCGCATATAGCACGGCAGGCTAAGGAAATCTAGTGTTACCACACTCCGTTCCACGCACCGCTCTATTTTCGAGTCATATTAAACAGCGGAACTCAACGCCGCCCTTTGAGATATTTAACAACTTTAACAATTTAACAATTTTTAATATTTTTCTTCAACATTTTCCAAATTTCAAATCACGTCCAAGCAGATCAAGCCAACACCTTCTGAAATAGACACCAATTGGGTCAGGAAACCTTTGACATTCCACCTCTCCTATCCTATCCTATCCTATCCCATAATGTACACCAATTTGCCGCATATTACCGCAATTGAATAAATGCTTCACTGTTTGATCATAGATATACGAGCACGAGTAGCTTACAGGCTACCTAGTTACGTCTCAGTCGTGGTGTAACACTCGCGCGGTGTAGAGCAGAGTGAACCGGTATTAAGAGGATATACGTAGAAAAATGGCACTGGCAGCTCTCTGCTTTCTGGCGGTAATATGCAGTTTGCTACAACAAGGTATGTGCATTCATTTTGGATATAATTGCTTGGATTTTGTACTGTTGATAGTATAAAGGTTTTTGCTAAGTTATACATTGACCTTGGTTCTTGGGCTAGATTTGCAGTATCCTGGTCCATATCTTTGATAATTTTGTAATTGCTTGCGATGATACCTTTAGTAATATTATATGAATTGAATATTTTATGTAAAAATAAATAAATAAATAAATTAGCTTCACGCTGTATCCCGCACTCTGCAGGGTAGACAGAGGGAACCTAGTGTTAAGACACTCCGTTCCCTACTTTCTGCCGAATTCTGGAGACATTGCGTGTTGAGTGGCAGAACTCAACGCCGCGCTTGTCCTCATATTTTATATACTTTGGTATTCTCTACCGGTAATAATATGAAAGAATAACTCTGAAAAGGCATTTATAGTTTTGCAATTGTTATACTACAGTGCCTAGGATAGCGTGGGATTCTTTGTCTCCTTTAAAATCATATGTAATCTACAGATATAACAACAGCAATCGATTGTGCCTTATTTTTTTATATATTTTTAAGTTCATCTCATTTAAAATATATAGTTCAATAAACGTTTGGATCGAGAATGTAATCAAGCCCTATATTTTTATAGATACTCTTTATTTCTTCAGATGTCGTCGTGGCGTAGGAGTACAAGCGTAAACGCGATAGTTACGTGTTCGATTCCTACTTGGAAAATAATCGGGAATATTTAATGCTTTCATTTCCTCGCTCTGTTTCATCACTCAACACGCAATGTCTCTGGATTTTTTTTCTAGATTCGCTATATATTTTTTATTCATATGGAAAGTAAGGAACACAGTGTCTTCTATACGACTATTCGAAAAGAAAGGCACTGGTTCTAACTAATATCTTTCTTTTACGGAATAAGACAGTGAAGATTTCAAAAAGTAAAAAGTCTTTTAATAAAAAAAATATTATTTATAAAAAAAAATTCTTATGAAACATAAATTATGAGCTGAATACAGTTGTTTACATTATAAAATAAATTCCAGTTTTCTATTTATTATTGTATAAAAATAAATAGCCTTGCCATGAGCTATTTCTCTATATATCATATTTCCAATGATGTTACTAGGTGATGTTAATAGGGAAGTAGTTATATATGTTATGAATTATTTTGATTTCTTTGTTCTGAAAACAAGACAAAGCACGGCGTAGAGTTCTGCAACTCAAAACGCAGTGTCCCGAAAATTGGGTGGCAAATTTAAAAAAATGTTACAACGTAACGCTAAAAGAAAAAAAATACAGTATCTCGTAATATGATGGAAATTAGAGATTTTAGTACGTAAAATTGAAGATAATATTCAAGTAAAAAAAAGAAATCGCTTCACGCTGTATCCCACACAACAGGGTAGGCAGAGGGAACCTAGTGTTAAGACACTCCGTTCCCCACTTTCTGCCGAATTCTGGAGGCATTGCGTGTTGAGTAACAGAACTCAACGCCGCTCTTAACCTCGACACAGAGCGAAGAAATGGAAATATACATTTAAGTAAATATTTCATCTCCTCGAGTGGGGATCGAACCCACAACCAGTCGGTTTTACAGTCACCCTCGTGCCGCTGCGCCACGACTGGCCTCCTGCGCCACGACTGATATTCAAGTACTTACTCCTAAAAATATCACAATAATAAATAGCAAACAAACAAACATATAAACCTCTTAAAGTAACAGAATTATATTAACTTTCTTTTTATCGTATAGACCCCTCTATCCATATTTCATATACAAAGTCGATTAGGATCAAGGTCGAAACGTTCGCTAAAACAGTTTTATTTCTGTATATTTTTAGTTTAATAACCTGTTGCAAATTTTAGTCATGTATAGTTTGAAGATAGTTGGTTCTGATCGACGGGGAGTGTTTTCTTTACAATATTTTTTTTTTAAGTTTAAACTGTATCCCGCAGATAGCGGATAGGCAGAGAAAATCTAGTATTATAACACTCCGTTTCCCATGCACCTTCGATTTGTTACCAAAGCGAAAAAATTAAAAAAAGAATCATTCCCCGAAGCGGAAATCGAACCACAACCGTCGCGTTTACGATCAGAGGCTATGCTACTGCGCTGCGACGAACTAAATGCCAATAATATGTTGAATATAACTAACTTGAGGCCAGTCGTGGCACAGGGGGACTGTAAAACCGACTGGTTGTGGGTTTGATCCCCACTCGAGGAGATGAAATATTTACTTAAATTTATATTTCCATTTCTTCGCTCTGGTGTCGAGGCAAAGCGCGGTGATGAGTTCTGCCACTCAACACACAATGCCTTCAGAATTCGGCAGAATGTGGGGAACGGAGTGTCATAACACTAGGTTCCCTCTGCCTACCCTGCTGTGTGCGGGATACAGCGTGAAGCTGATATTTGATATATAACTAACTCTAAGCACTTCTACCTCAGGCCTAGCGATCACCTGTTACCAATGCAACAGCCACAACGACTCGCGTTGCCTCATGGACAAGCTACCCGACTCGCTGCGGCTGCCCTGCGGCCCAAAAGACACCATGTGCAGGAAAATATCACAGGTGGTGGAGTTCGAAATGAACGGCATGCCGCCTGATAGCCGCGTGATTAGAGGCTGCGGGTGGGATGAGACCAGTTACAAAGTAAGTCATATTGTAAATATTATAATAAAATCAGTCAATTTTTTTACTTTTACGTTAATTTCTTAAAGAATATCTATACACTTTACTTTTGTTTTGTTTTTGCAGACTGCAATATATCGCAAAGTTTTTTTTCTATTCTTCTCAGCTTCACGTGCTATCACAAGTAGCAGAGTAGGCAAAGAGAGCCTTTGAGTAGCTGATCTTGTTGCGCTGTGCCTCGACACCAGAACAAAGAATAGTTAAATATTTCGTTTCTTTAAGTGAGAATTGAATCCATAAACTGTCACGTTTACAGTCACACCCTCGTGCTCATGCGCCACGGCGCCTGGCCTTTATTCTACTCCTAAAGGATTTGATAAAGACCTATATTAGTGCTCCCCTACATTCCAAAGCCAAGAAACGTTCTACGTCGCCTAGTTTCGGTTGTGTGTTGTCTCTGTAATAGAATGAATAAATCAGACTATAATATTAGATTCGTGCTCAATTCGTTTCCAAGTACATTCTATATGTTCTGTTGAACTGTTTTTTATTCAATATTTATTGATTCGGCGTTGAGTTCTGCCACTCAACACGCAATGCTTCCAGAATTCGGCAGAAAGTGGGGAACGGAGTGTCTTAACACTAGGTTCCCTCTGCCTATCCTGCTGTGTGCGGCATACAGCGTGAGGCTGTATCTGTATCTGTATATTTACTGATTGGGTATTTTCGTGATTTTGTTGCATAGATTCGCTGTTAATTTAGATTCGCGTTTTAGGGTTGATATAATGGAAACTTATTAGGGCTTAGGGTTGACTGGGCAGAGGGTTAAAAACAGCTTAGTGTCTGGCAATTGATAACGTAATTTCTAATATTATTCCTAAGAATATATAAAAAAACCTATAAAGCGCAAGTCCAACTCAGCAGAAAGTACTGAGATACAACTTATAAAAGTTGACAAAACTTGATTTGAACTTGTTTTCCTATGAAATACCTATAAATTTTTAATGTTTGGATGTTTTCCTTTACAAGTATTGTATGTTCTCACTTTATGCCAAAATTTATAAGTGTAGGTCCACGGGAAGTACCCCACAGGTGTTGATTACGCGGCGAATTTCATACAAAATGCAGCAAAATCAATGCATAATTTCTCGTATCTTTTGATTGCGTTGACCTAGAAGTTTGATTTTTTCTATGCTTCAAGCGACCGAGGAACATGATATCATGATATTAATTTCAGCTTAGCCCTTTCACGTGATTTCGAGATAAATGGTCTTGACAGACGGACCGACAGACAACAAAGTGAACCTATGAGAGTTTTTACCTTTTGAAGTACGGAACCCTAAAAAGAGGCCATCCGAGGCGCAGGGACACAATCGTGCAACGTTAACGCCACAGGTTATTGGTCCGATTTCCTCTTAAGGAAATGGATATTTAACATTTTCATTTCCTCGTTTTGATAACGCGGCAAAGCGCGGCTTCGAGTACCGATACTAAACACACAATTCCTCCAGAACTCGATGGAAAATGGGGAACGGAATTGTCCTAATGGGAACGGAGTGTCTAGGTTCCCAGAATTCCTCTGCCCACCTTGCTATTTGCGGGATACAGTGTAAAGCCAAAAAAACCATCACGTAAAACTCCACAAATTGTAACTTTACTAATTTAATGTATTTCCAGGGCCGCTGTTACCAACGCTCAGGTTTCGGGGGCAGACAAGAAGTATGCTCCTGCTTAGAAGACGGATGCAACTCCGCAAGTGTTCCCGTCACAGCCACTGTCCTCATGCTGCTCACGTTTGCTATACTAAGGTTTTAGTAACCTTACAAATCTGTGAATATTTCACCTTCATACTAGCCTGTAGATAAAAAACTTGTACTATATAGATTACTATTGTCACTGTAGTATATTACCAGTTGTTACGCAAGCGCTAGCGTATATGGAACTCGTTTTTAAAAGGCAATATTAAGATATATTCACATTGAAATTAGAATATTTTAGTTTATCTGTATAATGTACTTTATACTGAAACCTTTAGTTACCTTTAGATTATAAATATTTATTTTTAATGATGTCTATAAAGAAAAAAAGGCTAGAAACCAAAGTTACTTTAGATGAACATTTAGAAAAACATAGCAATTTTATAGAAAAACTTGACTATCATTAAATATAAAAACTTTTTTCTTAAAAAATATTCTTTCTTACGTAATATATCTAAAAATCCATTCACATGATTTATTACTATAGTTAAATACATTACCCTCTTTGTATACCACAGTCGAGTACACGTCTAGTACAATTAGTGCAAAACGCCATAAGCATTTCTATTAGTGTTACGACAATGACTTAGCAATGATATGTAAATAGATGATAATTCCACACTGCCTTAAGTAACCGCGGCCTTATTGACTAAATTACATACAAATATGTATAAATATAAGTTAAAATAACATTAAAATTCATGAAAATTATTATATTTTTGTCTTAAATTACATTTAGACAGAGTGAGCCAATCATTTCAATTAAAATGTCTTTACTGTATATTTTCAATGTTCTAACTGTTAACTATTTTTACCACACGACGCTAAACAGCAAAATATGTAGAAAAAATATTTAATTTTAAAATAAAAAGTATTTTCAAATTTAATTTTAATTCAAAAATAATGTTTGTTGAATCATATTGCAGTGTATGTAAGTTAACTCTTCCTTTATAAAATCCTGTAAAGATATTATAAAAAATATACCCATAATCGACCAAAATTTTGTAAGTGTTAGCACAAATTTTGTTTATTTATTTCTTTGTTAATAAGGCCATTTCCTCTCCCTAGTTTTAGGCGTTGAGTTATAGACTACTATACCAACGTGCTGTTATGTTTGAAATGTAAAATTTATTAAAAGTTTTTAATGATTTTGATTTTTATTTTTACAAAAAAAACCGTTATTTATTTTGTTATTCATCACATATGCCGGAAACAACTAGAGTCAAGACACTACGTTTTACATTTAATATAACAAAAAAAAAACATAATAATCAGGACAATAATTTTAGGTTTAAAATCGGTGTCAAAATCTCAATCTGAATCACTAATAATCTAAATTGTGATCTTCCGTTCGCTCAACTGGTAACATCCTGTTAGATTTGACCCAATCCCTCGCGACGTACAGACAGACTTATATCGGTATGTTCCGGTTATATATAGTTGTTGCAATACATACTCGTAGCCAACTCTACCTCAGATGTGAACCGATGGTAGAACAGCAGACATGAGCTACGGCCTTGGATTTTTTATATTTATGGGAATCGTCCATTATGGTATGTTTATTTTAATTTTCTTTTGTTGTTTATTTTGTTTATTCTTTTTTTTTTGTTATTTGAAAATTTTATTGGATTCACGCTGTATCCCGCACACAGCAGGGTAGGCAGAGGAAACCTAGTGTTAAGACACCCTGTTTTCCACTTTCCGTCGAATTGTTGGAGGCATTGCGTGTTCAGTGGCGGAACTCAACGCCGCGCGTTGCCACGACTCCAGAGCGAAGAAATGGAAATATATATTTAAAAAAATACGTAATTTCCTCGAGTGGGGATTGAACCCACAACTAGTCGTATTTACAGTCACACTTTGTGCCCCTGCGCCACGATTGGCCTCGAATTTTATTAGATTGATTAAATTCAACCACTGGTTTCGAAACTAAAGCTTTGTGCTGGACAGCCTATTTACAAAGTTAGACTATAGGCTATATATCATAGGTTATATCAAATTAGTCGTTTCTATATAACCCACTATAGCTGTGACCAAAATTATCTCTGGAAGAATTCTATTTATCTCCAACTGACTGCGGAGGTGAATCCTTAACTAAATGCCAGTGTCAATTATTTTTTTCTTGTTGACATCTTGTTAAAAAAGTATAGTATTTTGATGCAATGTAATTATCACTTTAGTAAGATCTATGCAAAGATGACGTGTTTTAAACTCCGTCAATAACAGAGTAGACGAAATTTTCTTCAAAAGTCACAATTTTTTTTATATATAAAATTTTTACGCCTTTTTGAATTACTATGAACTCTTATTAAGAAAAGAAATAAAGATTTTAACGTAGCGGGATATGAACAAGCGCCTCTTTGGAAACCGCCCAAGCGCTCTGACCAACTAAGCCATAGGTTCTCATAGACCTACGTCGAAATTCTTATACGCTTGTTACAACTTATTTATGTTGTTAGCATCTCTGTAGGGAGATTTTTACAAATTTCCGCTACCCAAAGATAACTACTTAGAATTATTATTTGGTAAGAGAAAATTTTTATATAGCCTTTATTGCTAATATTAAGCTTTGTCTAACCTAAATAAGTAACCATTTAACTTATGAACCTACTCCAGGTTTAATGAACAGCCTGTCATTTGACTCATAGGCCTTTTCCAGGTTTTTCCAATTCTCTCTATTATTGGCTTTCCTTGACCAGGTTTTCCCTCCAATAACTTTAATATCGTCCATCCACCTTTTGGCTTGTCTGACTCTTTTTCTTTTACCAATTCGTGGTTGATATTCTGTAGTTATTTTAGTCCATTTTATGGTTCTGTACCTTATCCTTAACCCACAACCGTGTATCCTGTCCAACGCCACTTTAACTGTTTCACCTTAATTATTATACCTTCACCTTGGTTGTTGATCTAATATCTTCTGCTCTATTATAATCTTTTAACGTCACTCCCAACATACTTCGTTCCCAAGAAGAAAGAATACAATTTTTTAAATATTTTAACATTTTTAAACTGCAATTTTTTATAAGTTCTTATTTTTCCTTCCTAAGTGTGGAATAATACTTTAAAAATGTTAAAATACTATGAACTCAACTGTAATAAAGTAAAACATTTACATAGTGAGGCTATCGTGGCACAGGGGCACAAGGGTGTGACTGTAACGCGGTGGTTGTGGTTGGATCCCCACCCGAGAAAATAAAATAATCATTTATTAATATTTTAATTTCTTTGCTCTGGCACCAAACGCAAAAGCCCGGCGTTGAGTTCCGCCACTCAACACGTAACGCTTCCAGAAATCAGTGGAAAATGTGGAACGGTACACCATAACGCTAGGTTCCTTCTGTCTACCCTGCTGTGTGCAGGATACAGCGTGAAGCTGTAAAAAAATCATATAATTGGGACATTCTAAACATCTACTCCCCGTGGAGCACTGAGGCGCAGACGAGGTGTGGCCGTTCACAAGAATGACTATACGTACTACACTAATCCATTGTATCTCTTTTTCATGCGTTTGATCTGTATTTCGAAATTGAAGGCTATTCATACATGAAATTTTAATAATCAATAGTATTGAGGCCAGTCGTGGTGCAGTGGTATAAGCGTGTGAATGTAAGCGAAACAGGTTGTGTGTTCGATTACGACTGGAGAATAAAAAAATATTTCTTCTCTATGGTATCGAGGGAAAGAGTGGCTTGGAGTTTCGATATTCAATAAGCAGTGCCTCCAGGCATTGGTCGAAAATGAAGAACAGAGATGAAGACATAGGGAACCCAGTATTAGAACCTAGTTTAACATTAACATAATTTTCAGTCACGTGCCACTCCGCCACGATGGCCTCTTACTTTAAGAATTAAAAAAATCTATACTTTATAATACAAAAAAATTATTACTATAAAACAGGGGTTCCCAACCTTTTCTTGATCAAGGACCACTTTCATGTCATTCTTGGTAGCAAGGACCACTATGCATTTAGGTATAATAAAAATTAACTGTGATAATAAACAGAAACTTCGCCTCACCACCCCTATTAATAAAATTAAAATCGTTCGCGGACCATATTTAGGCTTCTGCGGACCACTGGTGGTCCGCGGACCACTGGTTGGGAACCACTGCTATAAAACATTTATAATTAATATTATATTTTAGGATCCACAATAGTATGTTACGAATGTAACAGCGCTATTAACTCGATGTGCTCCGCAACTTTTCTACCTGACAGCCTGAAAAGGAACTGCTCTGACCACGAGCGAGGCGTGACCCATACACTGTGCAGGAAGATCATACAGCATATAGACCATGAGGTCAATGGTCATATGCCAGTCAGCAGAGTTATTCGGAGTTGTGGTTGGGATGAGACCAAATA
Organism: Heliconius erato x Heliconius himera; assembly: GCA_013421005.1. Taxonomy (NCBI): domain Eukaryota; kingdom Metazoa; phylum Arthropoda; class Insecta; order Lepidoptera; family Nymphalidae; genus Heliconius; species Heliconius erato x Heliconius himera. Next base: position 23,589 of record JAATLQ010035398.1, read on the forward strand.
TAAGGTACATGATTTTTTTTTTTGCTTCACGCTGTATCTCGTACATGACACGGTAGGCAGAGGGAACATTGGAACCTAGTGTTAAGACACTTCCGTTCCTCACTCCCGTGAACCGAGCCACGATAGCCTCATCTAAATCAATAAAATACACCTACTTAAGTTTAATTTGTAGTGAAAAGTGTGTTAAGTGAAAAACAAATAAATTTTTCACAAAATGAATTGTCTTTTATTACCGAATTCAGGAAATTTAACACAAAAAAATTAAAAATAATAAAATATCATGTCATCTAATTTATAATGCTCCAAAGTTAATATTTTTTATTATACTCGTATGTATTAACAAAACTTGGACCATCATCTGAAAAGTAACAACACATATTTTTTAATACAATATTTTTTAATAAGTAAATAGTTTACATAGATTTAAACAAAAATCGAGGCCAGTCGTCATGTACGGCCACAGGTGTAAACGCGTTTGAAAGTGGAGTCGACCCCCACTCATTATAAATAATATATTTAATATTATCATTTCTTCGCTCTGGCGTCGAGGTAAAGCGCGGCGTTGAGTTCCTCTATGTCTCCAGAATTCAGCAGAAAATGGGGAACGGAGTGTCTTTAAGTTTAACCTCCTGCGTGGATACAGCGTGAAACTCAAAAAAAAATGTAATTATTTCTAGGGCTCGTGCTACCATCGGTCTGGCTACGGTGGACGGCAGGAAGTATGCTCGTGTTCTAAAGATCTCTGCAACAGCGCACACGATCTCAACACTTCGTCCTTTTTTACTATTATTTTAGTTGTAATATTTAATTTTATTTATAAATGTGTGATTTGATGATTTCTGTTTAATATGAAAGAATACGGTTTTTATGTAGTTTTAGAAGAGAAAAAATATTTGTAACAAAAATGAATCATGTCTGATACAAGAATAATAAACATTTGCGAAACTATTTATATATTTTATTTTTGTTATAATTATAATGGAAATATTATAATATATTAAATTATAAATAAAATAAATAATAAAAATCGAAATCCATATTTTCCTTTTTCCTCGCAAATTGGCCGAAAATTCTGAAAAGCAAAATTTCAAATGACATCACGTCAGAAAACAATTGAACGAAATCATATGGTTGGTTTCTATTATTTGGCAAGTTGCATCTTGTTCATTGCATATCAAGATTCCGTAAACGATCACGATCAACGTCTGATGGAAGAGACTGATTTAGAGAATAAGGGAGACAATTTTGTTTCTACAGTTCCTGTTTTCGTATCGTAAAAAATTATTTTAAATACTAAGCTAAAATAAAATAAAGATATTGCTACCTAACCATTGACAGATCAAGTAACTCATAAGTAGTTTGTTATATATGATGATCTACTATTAGGAAACGAGTGGATGTGAAACGACCATTGTACATTTTTAAGGCAAGTCCGATTGAATTTAATATATTAGTAATGATAGTAATTAATAGTGTAATTTAAATATTCTTAATGTAAAGATATATAATTTTTGTAGAGTAGTTCTAGAAATATAAAGTTGGTCAAAAAACAAAGAATTTATTATAAATAATAATAATAAGCTTATTCCTATAGAAATATGAAGGTACCAACTAGATCAGTCTGAATTTGACAATGTCATTTAATACAATTGAGATGTAAAAGTTTTTTTAAATAATTTCTTCACACGATTGATTACTTATTAACTATATCGCAAATAACAACATGAAAATACCACAGCAGTTTCACGTCCTTCCATAATTACTGCGTTCATTTGAAACGGCGAGTTAACTCGTAAGTCTGTGTTATGGATATATTATCTATTTTGTAATATATTTTTCATTGGATTAAGAAATCTTCCGTTCCACACTCCGCTAAATTTCGGGGAACAAGGTTCCCAGGTTCCCTCTGTCTACCCTCAAATGTGCGGGATACAGCGTGAAGTTAAAAATAATATAAGAAATCATTTTCTTCTGTAATATTAACAAATACCAAAAACTCCCTTACCTTTGTTTCTTATCTATTTTAGTATATAGCACACCAAATGCAAGAGTATGCTAATACAACCAGTAAGCCAGAAGAATATCACGATAGCTCAGACAGTGGAGATCGCAGTCAAGATAGGTCGAATGCTCAGCATCAATGTCCCGTGGCACAAAAATATTATGGTAAATTATGAATTTAAGCACATATTATAAATAAAATTAAATCAACAATCAGCTTCACGCTGTATCCCGCACACAGCAGGCTAGGCAGAGGCTAGGGAACCTAGTGTTAAGACACTCCATTCCTCATTTTCCGCCGAATTTTGGTGGCATTGCGTGTTGAGTGGCGGAACTCAGCGCCGCGCTGGAAACATAAATATAAATAAATATTTCATTTCCTCGAGTGGGGATCGTATCAACAACCGTCACGTTACAGTCACACCCCTTGTGTGCCTGGACCAAGACGGCCTCAATACGGCCTATTATAAAATATTTATTCATCCGTTAAATAAAGTGGCTGAAATAATAAAGATATAAATAACAGAATCTTAAAAAAAACATATATTGAGAAATTCCGTATTCCTTTTAGCACAAAGTGCAAATTATTACAAACGGTTAGGAATAAAATCAATTATATCAAAAACAATATGAATAATTCAATTATATTAAAATCATTTAATAATGTACGTCCAATAAACATAGTTACTGCCCCCAACTTCGTTCGCATATATTTTATTAATTTTACATTTATATGACTTTTGAATAAATGGTTCTAGACTTTTGATTTATATTTAAATTATATATGTATTCGGATCCTTATCTAAATATATAAAAATATAAATTATTAACCATTTCCTTATTTGTTTTAGTTTAAGCTAATCTTTTATAGTTCTATATCAGGTATTCTATGTATATCGTTTACAAAAAAAAGTATGCTTAGTAGCTAAGAAAATATGCTGATAAATCAAAAATCAGCTTCACGCTGTATCCCGTACACAGCAGGGTAGGCAGAGGGAACCTAGTGTTAAGACACTCCGTTCCCCACTTTCTGCCGAATTCTGAAGGCATTGCGTGTTAAGTGGCAGAACTCAACGCCGCAATAACGTATGCTGATATTTAATATTAATTTTTATTTCTTTTTATTATATTATACATATATAAACAAATTAATATCATTTAAATATCTCAGCTTAAATTCTGTTTTCAGCATGCCACAATAAAGATTTGAACAGTCAAAATATTGTAAATTGTAAACATACTACTGGTAGAATCGGACCGCCTTCAACAAGCCACCAATATCAAAATACAAGGTATAATATTTGTTCACATTCTGCTTCTTTACTTATGGTGTTCCGAATGAGCCAGTTGAGCACTAATCGGTTAGACTATATCACGAGAACGAGAACACATGAACAGTTTATTTATTATATTTTTTATAGCTTCATGCTATATCTCACACAAGGCAGGGTAGACAGAGAGCACCTGGGAACCTAGTGTTGAGACACTCTGTTCCCATTAAGATACTTTCAAGCATTGCGCGTTGTTTGGCGGAAATCAAAACTGCGCTTTGCCTTGCTTACAAAAGGTGTTTGTAAGGTAAAAAAAAATATGTTACACAATAAGGGAGTGCATGTTAAAAAGAGATCCAGTTATTGTTCACACTCTCTTCGCTTGTCAAATCTTGACGCCGTCATGATAGTATACTCGATGGGTAGTGCCTTCAATTTCTGATCATAGAAATTATTGCTTAAGATATTTTATTTCACTGCTTTGTAAAGTTTAAAGGCGAATAATAAAAATGTTCTGTTCCCCTAGTTTGTCATAACATTTTTTTTGCACATAATTACTATATAGCAGCGTTGAGTTCCGCCGATTGATCCGGCGGAAAATGGGCATCGAAGTGTTTTAACACTAGATTCCCTCTGCCTACCCTGTTGTGTGCGGGATACAGCGTGACGCTAAAAAAATACTATATACTCGTAGACTATCATCTGATAACGATAGGTCTGTAGACTGATAACCTAAATATTATGTACACTATAGAACTTATATTAATAACTAAGAGTAATTTTAATATTTGTGTTAAATTAAAATAAATCAATTTGAATAATTTATTCATTTAAATATATGTATTATTTCAGATACAATAATTCGATTCCCACCTTTAGCTCTCCACCTAACTCTCCTCTAGTCGGGCTAATTTTTGATCCCTCTTCATCAAATTACTCTGGTTCAAATACTATGGGTGATCACTTTAACCCTGATAGACGTTCACAGAGTTCATGGTCAGTATCCTCTCAGGAACCTATTGGGTCTGGTGCAAAGAAAAAAATTGTAAAAAGTCAAGACAAACGTAGTGTGTATAGCGCTGACTCTCGCTATCAAGAGAGATATAAAGATATGAGTACAGAAACAGATCGACCAAGAAAATATGATCGTCATTTAACTTCAGAATCTACGTCAAGTATTGACTTTTACACTGAAGGTGAAAGAATGGTATCAGAACTTTGTAATATATCTGATTCTAATTCCAAAGTTGAAAATATTTACAATAAATCTACAAAATCAAATCAAGGAGACGACAAAATGAGGCATGACGAATCTTCAGATATTTTATTCACAGCTTTAGACAGAATAGTCATTCATGATCAGATACCTAATCAGATTGTACAGTTAGCAATAGAAGCTTGTACCGATGCAGAAAATATTGCAATTGCCCATCATAACAGACCTTGCTTCAAAAATATTCATTCGATTTGTGCTAAGACTAGGTCCAATGTACAAAAACCAGACAGTGCTGTAGCTAACTTGCATTCTCAAGGAATCCCATGGGTTATCAAAAATTTTATTTTTTCCTTTGTTAGAATTTTGGACGGGTGGAAAGGCGTAAAAGAATTGCTAAGTGAAAAGCATGACACCTTTTCTAGAATTGAAAATAAATATTATAGTCAGAATATACGCGAATGCTTCATTCAATGGCAAGCGGTTACTAAAGAAATGTTAACGCATATTTATAAAACTTTTAAATGCTTGGATCATGGGTTTACTATGGAACAAAAAAGTTTTACTCATAACTACTATGCTACGAATTCTGCAGCACCAAGACATCAAAATCAAAACAAATTTCAAGCAATAAAACAGCATATCAGTACTCCGAGGCTCATCAATGCTTCTCCACAGTCATACAACGTAATGCAACCTCCATGGGT
>JAATLQ010035399.1:0-28797 GCA_013421005.1 Heliconius erato x Heliconius himera
GTAAAAATAATGGCTTTATGTTATATACCAACCCTTAATAGCATAAAATTTCAAATTTTATAGTTTATTTTAATTTTCTTGTATGTGTTATCTACACTGCGTTTCTGATCGTATATCGTTCATGTGATCACTGATGTTGGGTCTACAATTATTAACTTTGTAACTATACCTTAGATCTAAGACTTATTGTAAATCTGTTTTGTGATCCTTTTGATTCTAAATAAAAAAAATAAAAAAAAGATATCCTATACTATTGAATATAAAAATCACTATAGTGATAAGGTCGCCTTTGCAATATTATCTTTATACGCAAAATGCGTTTATTTATTTTTTTCTCTGTATTTATATTTCCTTTATGTATACAATAAAGAGTGTTATCTATATATCTTTCTATCTTTTTTATAGAAACCAATTACGTTTCTATGTCAATTTTTCAACCGCTAACACGCATATTATAATGGAACGTATAACTGTGACCACTATGTAAGTAGCGGCTGTTGCCACAGCTAGTGAAACTGATCGTTCGTGTGTTGTGTTAGTTCTAAAGAACTAACTGTGTAAATAAATAATAATTATATATAATAAAGAAAACGTTTCTTTTAATATATTTTATATTTATATAAACAATGAAATATGTATATTGAAAATGAATAAAACCTTTTTTGCACAGATTAAAATAAAAAAATAATCTTATTGCTTGTATGGAGTCAATATATTTGATCATTATTTATAGTTACAGATAAATATTTAAAATTTATAAGGAATACTACTGTCATCACAAAAAAAAAAATAAACAATAGGGTACCCAAATATAGCGTGTCGCCATAGAGACGGTGTATGGGTAAGATTAGGCACGCAGCCCAACGGTTCAGCGCTTTACAAGCCTACACACTGACACACTTACCCGCTTCGACATAATGAGATCATACATCGCTAAAAGGAATTATAGAGAAACCACACGTGCAAAAGAAAAGTAACATCTTGTAATAAGTATCCGTGAGAAATCGCCCTTAGCCATATGGTAAGCGGCACCGAAAATTGAGAACGGGAGGGCCGTTCTTGAGGAATGGAATTGGGAAATGGTTTAATTATTTTAAGCTTGAAATTGAAGTTTATTGTTATATTCCAGATTTTTTCTTTATTTTAACAGCCATTGTATATGTATATGTATTTTAATACAATACTCTCTCTCTTACTATGACACTCCGTTCCCATGAAGACATTTCGTATTCAATGGCGGAACTCAACGCCACACTTAGCCTCGTTATCAGAAAAATACACTTTGAAATATTTCATTTCCGGAAATGCGCGACTGATCGAATACTTTTAACTGATTTTAAGACTAATGTATTTTCACAAACATTTCAAAATATTTCTTTATGTTTATTTTAACAGGATCTTTCTAGACATAGGTACAAATAACAAAATAATGTGATCAGAAATAAAACATAATTTCATATATAACCAAATGTTTTACCAGTTTTACTGTACTTCATTTCAATGCAGAATATCTGCAATGGGGTATTGGTAATTTGTGATATAACGCGTGCTTGGAACAACGCCAGCAATGCAGATCGCAGCTTCCAAAAGGAGAGAATTATTGTCGGTGAACGTTTGCACCAGTATTCCGTTTTATATTGGCACAAAATCTGTGAAAATCAAAGGTAGGGTAGGGTCATTCATCTTAATATTCTATTATTATTTTCATTGATCATCACTATTGTGGTGCAAAAAGAAAGTGATGGACGTCACAACTATTAGTTTTTTTATCACTCAAACAGAGCAGGCTGAGGAAGCCTAGTGTAAAGACACTCCGCTACCCTCTTTCTAGCGAATTTTGGAGGCGTTGCGTGTTGAGTGGCAGAACTCATCGTCGCACTTTGCCTTGACACCGGAACGAAGAAATTAAAATATAAAATATTTCTGAATTCAGAAACCGTTCTAACTCTCACGTTTACAGTTACCAAAAAAAATATCCCGAATGGGGAAACGAAATATATATTTAGAAATAATAATATATTTAGAAATAATATCATAAGAAGAATACCAAAAAACACTAACTTTAAGACAACTAACTGACTGTTATACAAACAAAAATTTATAAAAGTTAGCTTTCAATAAATCTCTCTTGAGCAAAGATTGGGTAAGTGGTACAGCAACGGCAGGTTGATCGTAAACATCGAGTACCTAACAGTTGCTACACTATATCGTGTTATATATGTAGGGCCACATCCGACATTTACACAAAGAAACCGGGTTACAGCCATTACCGCTTTCTGCCTATCCTCTTTTCACAATTTTTTTATGTAAATGTATATATAAGTAGAATGATATATAAATATTATAAATTAGTTCTTTTTTTTATACTTTCATGTGGATTACATGAGGCCAGTCGTGGCGCAGGGACACAAAGTGTGACTGTAAACGCAACTGGTTGTGGATTCGATCTCCACTCAAGGAAATAAAATATTGACTTAAATTTATATTTCGATGAATTTGTTTTGGTGTAAAGCACAGCGTTGAGTACCGCATCTTCCTTACCTCCAGAATTCGGCGAAAAGTGTGCAACGGAGTGTCATAACACTAGGTTCCCCTGCCTACCCTGCTGTGTGCGGGATGCAGCGTGAAACTGACTTTTGATAATTTGATCTGGATTACATTGATATATATTGTGGGGTAAACTAAAAAAGTGCTTTTAGGATATGACATAATGATATGCAAATAAAAAAACGTGTTTCGCAAAAAGTCGCGAGAAAAAGTGAAAGCTTTGCTTGCCTCATTTAATGTCAGGATTAAACGTATTGGATAAGTGTTAAGTACTTATTGTAAATAACGTATTAAACTAATTGATCTTCGCTTTATTTAATAGAGGTAAGCTGATTGAGGCTAGTCGCAGTGGCGCAGGTGCACGCACGCAGTGTGTCTGTAAACACGACGGGTTGTGGGTACGATTTCTTTTCGGGGAAATGTTTAATAGTTTAATGTCTTCTCTCTGGTGTCGAAGCAAAGCGCGACGGTGAGTTCCACCACTCAACATGCAATGCCCTCCAGAATTCGACGGAAAGTGGGGAGCGGAGTGTCTTAACATTAGGCTGCATCTGCCCTGCTACATGCACCTTGCAACGCACAGCATTTTACCTCTAACACCATATAAGCCTTGAAATAGTGCACATATATTTATTTATAACGTAGAAATTATAAAATTTATATTTAATATATAGTAGCCAAATTAGGAACAGCACGTTTTCCATGGTCCAAGTAGAATTGAACCTACTTCTAATATAGGTATAATATATAAAATTTATAAAAAATAAACACATCATCAAAACAAGCTATAAGAAATATTATTAATCAGACATCATAAGATTTATTTAACAATGTATCAATACTAGATTTTGTTTATTTATAAAAGCCAACTTATGTGCTGTACACGTCCGGTGTCGCCAAATACCTCGAATTATTACGTAGTGAACCTACTGCTTCTCAGAACAGCTTTATAAGTAGTAACCCAAATATAAATCAGCTTTACGCTGTATCCCGCTCAGCAGGGAACCTAGTGTTAAGACACTCCGTTCCCCACTTTCCACCGAATTCTGGAGGCATTGCGTGCTGAGTGGCGGAACTTAACGCCGCGCTTTGCTTCGACACTAGAGCGAAGAAATGAAAATATAAATGTAAACAGTTGCATAACCCATATTGTATAGCTATACCATATTATACTGATTGACCAGTCGATAGCCAAAGTCATACAGCGTGGTCATTTCCGTCGCCATAATTGGCACCGGAGATGCGATGGAGTGACCACACAATATAGAGTATAACTATTATATTAACAGCAAAGCGAAGCAAATATGTAATTATATATTATTATTATTATAAAAACAGTTTTACAGAGCAGCAGTTTTCAAAGTAATAATTTTTTTTTTATTTTTTAAATACTCTATTATGTTGTATTTCGTCTAAACAGAGAAATATATTATAATATATCGACACGCCACGGATTATTTAAGTCTTTTTTGATTGATAAATTTTCATTAATTTTTCAAATTAGTACTTCAATATGTTCTAAATACTTATCTTCATAAACTAAAAATTAAACTTCCAATTGAATTTTGTATTTGAAATATTGTAATTAATTATTAGTTTTAATTGTCTTAAATTTAAATTGTTAAGTTAATTTCACTTTATGTACACTTGAACAATGAATTAAGGAATTTGAGGACACGTTACCACTCAACCGTAAAGACCACCTCCCCAAGTGGATCGAGTGTCGGTTGCAGGAAAAGGCTACTTAAATTTTTATTTAAATTAGTATTGTTTTACACGGGTTCTATATATTTAATTAAGACTGGCGTTGTAAAATGAGTATTATGAAAAAGTACCAAAATTTAAATTTATTTAAAAATAAATCAGCTTCACGCTGTGTCCCGCCCCACACTGGAGGGTAGGCAGAGGGAACCTAGTATTAAGACACTCCGTTCCCCACTTTCTGCTGAATTCTAGAGGCATTGCGTGTTGAGTGGCAGAACTCAACGCCGCGCTTTGCCTCGACACCAGAGCGAAGAAATAGAAATATAAATTTAAGTAAATATTTCATCTCCTCGAGTGGGGATCAAACCCACAACCAGTCGGTTTACAAAATATTTAAATTTAAATGTATTTAAAATGGTTTAAATTGAAATTTATTTACTAGTAGTAAAGTTCCCCTAACAGAGCGTGCTACTCTAGACTAAACAATTTGAATGTTCAACAATCGTCTAAATCTATGTAGATTCTGGCCTTCACTGGCAACCCTAACAGTTATTCACCCCAAGTATTTCAAAATTCCAAGACTATCCCCACGTTGCGTGTTCTCACGGCCTCTTATCGACTTTTATAGAAATATTGTGTTGATAACCGTATTTTATCAATACAACAGAAAGATAACTAGAATAACGTAAACGTTAACAGAAAGATTGTGGCAGATTAGAACCTGAGACCTATTAATATTGGCTCATCGTAACTGGAAATAAAAATAAATCCCGCACACATCAGGGTAGTACCGAATTCTGTGTGCATTCTGTAGGTATTGTGTGTTAAGTAGCGGAACTCAACACCGCGCTTCGCCTCAACCCCAAAGCGAAGAAATGAAAATATGTATTTACATAAATATTAAATTTCCTCGAATAGGGAACCGAACCCATAACCAATCGCGTTTACAATCACACTTTGTGCTCCTGCGCCATGAGTGGCCTCGTTGCTATAGTCGGTAGTGCTTTTAATAACGCACCCGAGTCTACATTTACAAACTAACTTCTAGAGTATCATATACAGACGATATTGAGCCTTTGTCGCGTAACGGTGATTAAAATTCCAGGCCATGGGGCGTTTAAATTAAATTCTCCTCGCGTTCAGTGACGACGGGTGATGCACCGTGTGTTAGGGACGTGGTTGGGGTTACAGATTTCGCATCACAACAATAATGTCTTTTATGAAGCGTTTACCTGTATCGAAAATTCCATTCTGTCGATGTGAATGTGTTGCTAGGAACAAATTCCAAAAGCAGTTTTTTTTGTCAGCGTCACGCTGTATCCTGCATATAGTAGGGTAAGCAGAAGGAATTCAGTGTTAGGTCACTCCATTCCTCACTTTCCACCAAATTTTCGAGAAATTGAGCTTTGCCTTGTTACCAAAGCGAAGAAATTAAAAATATTATCAATATTTATAAATTTTGGATATTATTAATAATAAAAATTATGATACAATCCCTCCACTGAGAAACGAACCTACAATCGCCTCTTTCTCCCACTCTTGCCACTGTGCCATGACGGCCGCTTAAAAAAATTGAGTAAACGTAAAAATTGAGTAGGCATTTAGATTTATGCTTTGAATATGGCTTTAACCAATTTTTACAAGACTTTTGAGATTTCTTTTATGATTACGATTTCTTACGTCCTTCATATTGGAAAGAACGGTGCTTATTACTTTTACACTCGGCATTCCAAACTCAAGTGCTGTTACAAGTATACTCGAAGGATGAAGAACGTTTACTTGTTCTTAAAAACAATACGGGCCAAGACCATCTATTGTAGTTTACAAGGGCATATAACAACAATGGCTGTAGTGCAGGTAGCGGTATGCGGGCAGCGGGTTCCAAGATGTGCCCGATTTCGTACCAGCCGGCCTGGCAGATGTTCCAGATTTTGTAATTGGAATTTGATTAACTTCGGACCATATTGGTTTACTGACAGGTGCCAAGGTAAGCATATTTACTGTTTGTGAGAGTCTTATTTGGCTTGCCATGACTAATATTTTATATAAATAATTTAATTTAAATGTAATAAAATTACGACATTGCAAAAATTATAGGGAAATATAATTGACATTGTTATTTTATGTTTAAGGAAGATTATTTATAGTATTTACACGAAATATCGAAATCGGTATAAGAGTAAATTAATTGTTAATTGTAAATTTTCCCTTTTTTTAACTAAAATGAAAAAAAATTGAAGACCTATAGGTAAGTACTCACACTCACAATGCATTATGCGCTAACATGTACCTGATATATCTATTTACCTCTAAGATTTCTTTAAATAACTGACAATTGCAACAAAAAAAAATATTTCTATTAATCAAATCCTTGTTTGTTATATCCTATTAATAAGTTATTATGAATATTAGTATCTGTGTAATTAAGTGTAATATGTCTATGGCTGCCATCACAAGGGTGGTCCTTCGGGCGTTGGAGTTATATTTAGGCTCACACAGGTTCAACGATGTGTGATAGGCTAAGGCCAAGTTAATCGATAATATTTATACATACATATATACAAAAATCTTTATAAATTCTATATAAATCATGGTTTTTTCTGTATAAATTTAAAACAAAAAAAATCTAAAATAATAATAAGAAACATCGACAGAATAATAAAGCACAGTGACCTGGTTCAAAGCTAATGTAGGGTAAACTTTCTGATAAAACTATAACATATAAATGAAGAATTATTTTACGCACATCAACAGCACTAGGTAACCCAATGGGAAACACAATAACCACTGTTCCACTAAAACACGACGTTTCACGCTTCACTAAATGCCGTCCACTGTTATAAGCTGAACTGAACAAAACTTTTAAAAGACTTTTATTATAATTTTTAATTTTTTTTTTTCCACGAACAAAAATACGACACGAGTGTCGCGTGGTCCGGGCACGTAGCAACTGTTTACAAACGACACGCTTTGCTCGTTGCACCCATCAACGTACACTAGGCAACACTGAATTACCACTTTGCACCTTATGTCTATAGCAATAGAGACCTAAATAGAATGAATATGAAACCTAATAGCAGCCTATCTTACACTACAGTATGGCTTTCATAGAAAAAGGGCACGTAACGATAAGCATTATCATATTGTCGGCGGGTCTACCCATGTCGCAAACGCAAAAATTTTATTATGTTTGTATTGTATTTTATATTTTCATTTTCTTCGCTCTGCTGTCGAGAAAAGCGCGGCGTTGAGTTCCGCCACTCAACACGCAATGCCTCCAGAACATGGCGGAAAGTGGGGAACGGAGTGTCTTAAGACTAGTTTCCCTCTACCTACTCTGCTGTGTGCGGGAAACAGCGTGAAGTTGATTTTTTTTTTTGTATTTTATATATATCTTTTTCTTTTTTTCGTTTAAATTCAACTAAAATTGTTAATAATTAATCTTTACGAACATATATGTATGGAACGCTAAAGATATAATGTTCTATTAAAATACAATCTTTCATAAAATTTTATTTAGAAGACTGTGTTTACGATTGTAAAAAGTGGTCGACTTAGATGTTTTGTAGGTCAACTTATATTGTAATGATTTAAATATTTAGCTATACGTACTGCTCTAAGTTTAAAACACGACGAGAAATCTTTGTACTTATTATTCATTTTAAATTTTAATAGTATTAAACCAGTGGGAAACAGAAGTGTCTCAATGAGAACGGAGTGTTTTAACACTAGGTTCTCTGGTTCCCTCTGCTTACTTTGTGCGGAATGTGCGGAATACAGCGTGAAGTTAATAATATTAATTAAAATTATGATTTAATTTCACTTAAAAAGAAATAACATTTTATAAACATACTAGCGACCCGCTCGCGGCTTCGCCCGCTTAACTACGGAATTATTCATGTAATGTACCTATGTTTGCAAAACACTTAAGATTACTAATGTGAAAATTATTTAAACCTTAATTCAACCCGCGTTTTCGTAGTTCCAATAAGGATGTTTCAATTGTTTGAAAAAACTCACTTGAACAAATGACACAAACAATAGAAAACTTTAACGAAAGAAATTATAAACAACAGACTACCTACTATTCTCTTACCCGAAAATACTTAAACGAAAGATGTAACCAACTATGTCGCGTTGAAATACATTATAATTATTGGATAACCCCAAAATACGTGCAATCGCTTCTAAATTAACTTTGCTATAAAGCCAGGTGCAGAATTGAAGCATTCTCTGGCCCATCTTCGTAGTAGCTCCGAACGACATCTGGGCGTTGACACAGTATGAAATTGGAAGGATTATCAAATGCCATCAAGGCGGTCAACTCAGTCAGGAGAGACCCTCGGTTTCCTTAGGGAGGCCCATCTTAAACGACCAAGGTTCAATGCAATTCTCATGAGTCGGATTTGGAGGAGAATAGAAAGTCCCTCGGAAGTAGTCTTACGTCTGACCTCGGGCGGCCGGGTATGCCACGGAGTGCTGCTCCTTAGGTGCAGGTGATACATTGGCGCAGCGGAATGCGTTGGTCGCGAGACGACCAATGTGTACCTCCAGGCTTTCTATTTTTATGTTGCGATGATGCGTGGTGTTTCTCACGTAGTATGACGCCTGCGTCACTCGACGGAGGATGAGGTTCTGGACCACCTCCAGGATTTCTCTTTGAGTGATACTCGCTAGGGCGTTGTGATGTTATCAGTGTATAGTGCGTAGAGAGCAGGTGATAAAATGCTGCCCTGGGGAACAATAGCAGCGATCGAGTCGCTGCTAGACCTTGAACTCTCAACTCTCACGCAAAATGTCCTGTCACTGAGGCAGGGAGGCAAAGACATGCGCGACGTGCTGGGGGGTGCCGGCTTTGAGCACTTAATGAAGTAGGCCCGGGTGCCAACGCGGTCGAATACGCGCGCTACGTCGAAGAAGACTACTATTGCACTCTCCTTTCGGTTAAACGCTGTTGCGGCGTAGTATAACCAGAGTGGTATACCCGCTTGCCAAACTGCTCGCTTCGTGGGTGGATGTGCGACTGGAGAAGTGGGAGGAATAACTTCCCGAACAGCTTGGCGACCGCGCTAAGGAGGGTTATAGATCGGTATCCCACAGGCTGCGGGCTCTTCCCAACCTTGGGCAACATGATGAGCAGGCCTTCCTTCCATGCCCGGGGGAAAGAAGCCAGGCGGGTGCGGCGGATCCATTTTTATAAGCAAAAGGTTGCGGATCGCAGGGGGACGCGTGGTGGGCGGCGAGCCGTTACACTGCAAGATTTTTTTAGTACCGTAATTTTAAATCTGTGCTACTAATCTTCTAAAGTACTTATTGAAATGAAAAACAGTAAACAACATTTTAATCTATATTAAATGGCCAAAAGGTAACTATTATACTTATATATATACTGAAAGTAAGGGTTAAACATGAGTCGATATAGCTTTTCTCTAAAACTATTTGTAATTTCGAAATATTGTAAAGAGCAAAGTTTATCTTTCTTTAACGTAGAAAATTAAGAACTTATTTAAAAGGATAAGGATTAATATCATTATGGACACACAATAAGAAAATATATTTAAATTACCGTCTAATTTCCGTCTCCTCTACGCTTTCGCTTTTAAACGATTTTTATTTGCATTTCTTGTTCTACGATCTATGAACGACTTTTTCGTGGCATAATTAAATTAAAAAAGGAAATGTTTAAAAAGGTAAAAAATAATAATAAAAGAACAGAAGAAGAGTAAACAAAATAAACAACAGGATACTTAAACGAAAGAAGTAATAAACAAAAGACTACCTACTATTCTATTAATCAAAAAAGGTAAAACTAAATATATCGCGCTCAAATAATACATTAAACTCTAATTATCCAATACGTACAATCGCATCTAAATCTACTTCGCTACAGAGGCAAGCGGGGAGACGGGCGCGGCGGACGCGTCGCGGGGCGCGGGGGGGACGCATGGCGCGTGGCGAGCCGTTTCGCAGCAAGGATTTTTTGATATTGTAACAACTTCTAAAGTACTTATTAAAATGAAAAACAGTAAAAGACAGTTTTGATCTCCATTAAATGGCCAACGTAACTAATATACTTATTTATATGCTGAGAGTAAGGTTATAAGTGAAACTTGCGCCAAAACTGCGGTTTATAGCTGGCGTGATGTGTCAATAATTAAATGCGTTTTTCTCTAAAACTATTCGTAATTTCAAATTAGTGTAAAGAGCAAATTTTATCTTCGTTTAACGTAGAAAATTAATATAGTATTTAAAAGGATAAGGATTGATACCATTATGGACAAACATCCCTCACAATAAAAAATATATTCAAATTACTATTTTTAGACAGAAATATACTCACTGTATGTTATCCTTAGAAGATACAAATATGCTGTCGCTGACTTTTTTGTAGATCTCATTAAGAGGACTAATACTCTACTACATTATTTTCATGTAGGACTTACCATTAAAGCAGCGCATGCGTGAAAGTGTCTCAACGGGTAGGACTTTATGCACATTTATCATATTTATGTCAAATTACAATAAAATATACATATAATAAACGATATATAAACCTTCCCTGAGAAATACTCCACCTAATGGTGAAAAACGCATCAAAATCCGTTGGGTGGTTTAGAAGAAGATCGCTTAGAAAGGCCAGACAGAGACGAAATGCGTTCTTATTTTATAAGATATAGAGATATTATTCTTATCTGTATTTTATATTTCTTTTTACTGTGTGCAATAAAGTATATTCTATTCTATTCTATTCTAACTTTACGTTCAAAATAAACATATTTCTAAATCCGAAAGCTTTTTCACACTTGTAAAATAAAACAAACGGGATTCACAATTATAGATCGGACGCGGTTCTACCATTTTTTTAACTAAGCATTAGTCTTGCGCATTTTACCCGTACCTATTTGAAAGTCACGTTACCACTCAATAACGGCTAACGACACAGAATAAAATATTTACATCTTTCAAACGATTTTTTTTATGTTTTATCAGCTTCACGGTGAATCCCGCACATACCGAGGTAGGCACTTAGTGTTAAGACACTCCTTTCTCCATTTTCCGCCGATTTCTGGTGTCATTGCGTGTTGAGTGGCGGAACTGAACGCCGCGCATTGTCTCGACACCAGAGCTAAGAAAATGAAAGTATATGATATGATTATGATTTCATTTCCTCAAGTGGAAATCGAACTCACAACAAATCGTGTTTACTGTCACACTTTGTGCCCCTGCGCTACGACTGACCTCTAAAAATGGAGATATAATCAATATAAAATATATCATTTCAGTATTTAGTTTCAGTTAATTATATTTAATGAACATTAGGAGTAGGTTTTACTAATGTAAACATAACACTAATAAATATAAGACATTTTGTAGGGAAACTTCAAAGCGCAGAAGGGCAAACATTGGGTAAAAATAGATTTTAACTATTAATTTGGGAGTATAGTATATATAGGTGATGGTAACACTGAAAGTTGAGATGTAGAAAGACTGTTTACACCTCACTGAGATTTATAGCTGCGAACGCCGGAAGAACGGAATAAACATAAGTTATTATTATTATTATAGTAAAATGAGTTCTTTAATATATTTTTTTTCGGACGAGCCAGTTGAACTAAAAATCACATCGCTATGTTACGTTGTATGGAAAGCACATGAAGGAGTTTGTACTGTAAAAGAAGAGATTTATCTATTTCATTTTATAAAATAACAAAAAGACGTAGTAGTAGTTGAGGCCAGTGGTGGCGCAGCGGCACAAGAGTGTGACTGTAAACGCGACTGGTTATAGGCTCGATCCCCACTAAAAATGAAATATTTATTTAAATGTATATCTTATTTTTTTCCACTCTTCTCACTCTTTTCTTGTGTGAAAGCAAAGCGCGGCGTTGAGATCCGCCACTAAACACGCAAAACAGAATACAGTGTGTGCGGGATACAAGCTGATTTTTTGTTGAAGAAATAGTGAAATGAGGCAAAATTTCTAGCAAAATCAAATGACGATTCTGTCAAGTACGATTAGCGACTAACGATGCACGTGGGCTCTAAGATAGGGCCCTAAGAAACCTAAGTAGATTCTTAACAATGATAAGCAGAACTAGTTTTGAATTGTATACAATTCAAGACGGTAGAGCAAATATTATATTTCATAATACTTAGCGACTCTTGCTTATATTACAAGGTAAAAGTTTGTCATTGTTATAGTTTAACAAAATGATTTATTTTTGGGATTTAATCTGGTTTTTCCCGAACACCGCAGATGAACCTAGTGTCAAGATACTCCGTTCTTCATTTCCCGCCGAACTTTGAAGGCAAAAAATCGAGACCAGAGCGAAAAAATGAAAATATTAAATATTTCATTCCTCGAGTGGGAATCAAACCCATAACCCGTCCCGTTCACAGTCACACGCATGTGCACCTGCACCACGACTGGCTTCGTGTTTTATTTAATTTTACAAATAAATGCACTATACATTACAAAAACACAAAGCATCTAACGCAATGCTTAAATACAACCGGAAATTGAAGAAGGAAACGATTTGTACAACTTTCTCTGTCATAGCAAAAACTAATGATCTTTAACATAAATGACAATGACATTTCTTGTTCTAAATAATACATAGTTTATTTATATATTCTAGAGTTAAATTGAGTTCAAAAATTTAAACGAAAAATCTATTTAAATTTAAGTAAATAAGAAAATTTTAATATTTTTTTTTATATTTTTACATATATTATTATATTATTACAAAAGAATTCAAATGTTAAATTTGTAAAAAGCTCTTGAAAGTTTCTAAAGTTGTCGTGGTTTCTTTATCATCGCTATTACGTAATTGCTATCCAACTGCAGTTGCATAACGTACTCATAAATTCTGTAACTTGGGACAAGCCTAAGTTGTTAAATATATTTTAAATATTTTTATTATGTTTTATGATTTAATTTAATTTTGCATATATCTGCAAAATTTTGCAGTTTTGCAGTTGTAATTAAAAGAAAGAATATCATATTTGCTATGACTAAATGTCAATAAAATACTAAATATATTAAAATTCTAGACGTATTGGCTATGTTTACAATTGACTTTACATTTACAACACTAAACTCTGATATGAAAAGAAGGTTTAAAATTACTAAAACCGTCGAATTCAAAATAGCTTCATAAACAAACATGTTCACACCGTCAGGATGGACTTAAGCAGGGTTGTCGATCACACACAATCACTGTCAGTCCTGTTACTTTAATATATATATTTTTGCATCACGCTGTTTCCCGCAATCAGCAGGGCAGGCAAAAGGAACCTAGCGTTAAGACACTCAGTTTAGCATTTCCGCCTGAATTCTAGAGGTATTGTGTGTTGAATGGCGGAACTCAACGCCGCGTTTTGTCTCGTCGCCTGAGCGAAGATATGAAAATATCCAATATTTCATTTCCCGAGTGGGAATCGAACTCACAACCTCTCGTTTACAGTCACACTGTGCCACTGCGCCACGACTGGACTCTTAATTATGTAAATAAATTTATTTGTTAAATAATATCTATGAATCCTAAACAACGATGTATTTTGCTTGTATAAAATATTCTAATCAATTGCAGAAATTCAGATTTTATTTTATATCACTATTTTGTAAATATATAAGAAATTGAATGCATTTATCTTTTTACAATAAATGATATTAAAGAAAGAAAGTTAAACTATATTCTAATACTATAATTTAATATAATAATATATTTAATATTATTATATTAAATTATAGAATAAATAGACTTTTACGTAGAAAAATCGTTAAAAATGCCGTGATATGATGTAACCCTGCGCTAAACGGATGCACTGCATTCTGTAGTCCGTAACGGACTGCAGCATCCAGATTAACGTCAACATCCGGTGACCACTGCGACGGTCACCTATAGCCTATATATGCATATATAGAGCAAAATTTCACTACAATTAAAAGTTGTTGAGATTTATAGTTACCTTGATTTAGATTTAAATAAGTAAAATTCGGCGGAAAATTGGAAACGGAGTGTTTTGGCACTATGTTCGCTCTGCCTATCCTGCTGTATGCGAGATACAGCGTGAAGCGTGAAAAAATACTCTGTAGCGATATGTACGGGGACAAAATAACGATATAAACATTGATATTTAAGTTTACGGTCAAACTAAATCAAAATACGAAAATTGACCCATATAGCTGTTAGTTAAAAAAAATAGTTAGTCATCCTAATAGTTAATTTTTTAGTTACTTCTATTATATTTAAAACTCACCTGGTGCTAATATATAATTTATATATTTACAAAAGTGACGATATCACACTTACCTGTAACAAAAATATTTAAATAAGTTACTTAATAAATACAAGTTTCACCTGTTTACAATATTCATGTGAACAATGCGATAGCGTGTAATCATTATCTTTAATTTTACCTAAATTTACTTTTCGCCACAGTAACATTTAACCACCTATGATATATACTTGATTAAAGCCAGTCGTGGCTCAGGGATACAAGTGTGTAACTGTAAACGTCACAGGTTGTGGGTTCGATTTCCACTTAAGAAAATGAAATATTTTATATTTTCATTTCTCCTCTGATGTCAAGGCAAAGCGCTGCGTTGTATTTCGGCACTCAATACGCAAAACCTCCAGAATTTGGTGGAAAGTGGAGAGCTAAAGTGTCTTAACACCAGGTTCTCTCTATCTATTCTGCTACATGAGGATAACAGCGTGTAAAATAAATAATTTGTATTTTTCTTCTACACAGCACATAAACCAACAGTCTGTTAGGGCCATATAAAAAACGTTTTTTTCTAAGATAAAAGACAACGGCAGTACCTCCTACCACAGTGGCAGAAGTAATACGGCCTCAGAGCCAGTGAGTCATACACTAACAAGCACTCCGCTGAATCATTGTTTTCATCACAATGAGAAGGTCTACCTCTACTCGTAGCGAGACAACGTGTAGGTAGATTAAAGATGGCGACGAGACAACGTGATTCGATGTTAATCACGAATTAAGTATATAAAAATAAATAAATCAGCTTCACGCTGTATCCCGCAGACGTCAGGGTAAGCAAAGGGAACCAAGTGCTAAGCCGAATTCTGGATGCATTGCGTGTAGAGTGAACACCAAAGCAAGGAAAATCTGAGGCCAGTCGCAACGCAAAGGCACAAAGTGTGACTGTAAAATCGACTGGTTGTGGGTTCGATCCCCACTCGAGAAAATGAAATATTTATTTAAATTTATTAAATATATTCTCCTTTAATACTTAATATTCTCATGAACGATCAAAGAAAAACGGTCGAGCACTTCCAGCTTTTAAAATTACTTCTGAGAGCTTCGACAAAAACATCAAAGAATTTTGTAATGATCGCCTTCCGAACGCGGGTAACTAGTTTTTTATACGCACAAGCTCTCTCTTCGACGTCAATATCCGTATATACTTGTCTATAGATACTGTTCGCGATTTGTAACGTTTATGGTATTTTGTGTTATATACTGAGGCCAGTCGTGGCGCAGGGGCGCAAAGTGTGACTGTAAATAGACTGGTTGTGGCTTCGATCCCCACTCGAGGGGATGAAATATTTACTTAAATTTATATTTCCACTTCTTCGCTGTGGTGTCGAGGTTAAGCGCGGCTTTGAGTTCTGCCACTCAACACGCAATGCCTCCAGAATTCGGCAGAAAATGGGGAACGGAGTGTCTTAACACTAGGTTCCCTCTGCCTACCCTCCTGTGTGCGGGATACAGCGTGAATTTGATTTGATGTATTTGTGTAATATAAAAATGAATGAGAACATACATCTTCTTTCTTCTTATTTGTGTAATATAAAAATGAATGAGAACATACATCTTCTTATTTAGTGGTTATCTGGTGACTCGGACAGGTCAAGACCAGGTCAAGTACGGAGCAATTTAATTCTAGACACGTTCTTGCCTCTGAGGCTATGTAAAATATGTTAATTTTGGAGTATGTTTGGGATATAGGGTAATTTAGTTTGGGAGGGAGAGAGGCTGGTGTTAAGACACTCCGTTTCCCAATTTCAGCCGATTTTTTCATATCATGGCGTGTTGAGTTCCTCCACTCAACAATGCAATGATATGAAAAATAATTATAAATAATAGTCCATTCCCCCGAGTGGGGATCGAACTCACAACCAGTGGCGTATACAGTTCCACACTACTGCCCCTGTGCCGACGACTGGTTTTAATATTTCATTCATAAGACACAAAATCATAATAAAATCTAATTTTATCTGTAATTCTTAATTTTTTGAGTCACGGACTTCAATTATTAATAGCATTTAAAACTCAAGGCCTAATGTAACAAAGGTTCTTAGAAACGGATGCAATGAATTGGATCAATTGATATTAAGGCCAGGATTTTGGACTTGTCAATGTCGTTGGTATTATTAGATCATTTAATGAGGAAATTAAACTTTTAATAAATCTTTTATAATAATAAATCATCTTGACGCAGTATCCCGCACACAGCAGGGTAGGAAGAGGGAACCACGTGTTAAGGCACTCCGTTCCCCATCCCATTTTCTGCCGAATTCTGGAGGCACTGCGTGTTGAGTGGCAGAACTCAACTCCGCGTTTAGCCTGGACACCAGAGCGAAGAAGTGGAAATATAAATTTAAGTAAATATTTCATCTCCTCGATGGGGATCGAACCCACAACCAGTCGGTTTTACAGTTACACTTCGTGCCGCGGCGCCACGACTGGCCTCAATTTATTTTTTTATTATTTTGTTTAATTAGTTTTATTTTATACAATTTCTATCTATCTAGGTATATATAATGTTATTATTTAAAGTGACAGATGATTTCTGTATTCATAACTAAATATAAAAAACGTGGGCTGCAAACCGGAGGAATCGCTTAGCTGTTTTTGCCTATACGCAATATTGCTCGTCGAGATTTTCATTTAGAGAGTGATAGTTACATTAATAATCAACATTTTTTAGCTTCACGCTGTATCCCGCACACCGCAGGGTAGGCAGAGGGACCCTAGTGTTTAGACAATCCGTTCCCCATTTTCCGCCGAATTCTAGGGGCAATACGTGTTGAGTGGCGGAATTCCACGTCGCGCCTCGACACCAAAGCGAAGAAACGAAAATATTAAAATATTTAATTTCCTCGAGTGGGAATCAAACCCACAATGCCGTGTTTACAGTCAGTCATACGCTTGTGCCAAATAAATATTTAATTTCCTCGAATAGGAATCGAACCCACGACCACGTTTACACTCACTCACTCGTACCACGCCACGACTGGCCTCAAACAGTAGACAATGCGCCAACAATACATCGGAATCACAATAATTTCTATTTTTCATAATGTTTACAATAGTATGGCGGAGATGGGAGTTGTGTAAACGTGGTAATTAACGGATTTACGTAAACCATGGAAACCATGCCGTGGGAGGCATTGTGTACCACCACAGTGCAGGTACCGCGCGCCTATAGGTGAGATTGGATTGAACTGTATTCTATGTACTGCTTTTATTGCTTTTTTTTAGCTTCACGCAGTATCCCGCATGTTACTGGGTAGGCAGAGAGATTCACGCTGTATCCCTCATGTAGCAGGATAGGCCTAGAGCCTAGTGGTCAGACACTCCGCTCCCCATACCCACCCCACATTGCCTGCTTTTTTTTTCGTAATAGAAACTACTTCTATTTTCAAATTATTAATAGTTAAGTACAATATATATACTATATATTTATTTATATTTATTTGTTTGAATGCATTTATTTGCGTAAAACACTATGAAATTGATAATTCGAAATAACCTTATTTTAACAATGACAAACAAGTTTAATCGTAATGGTTTTCATAAAATATATGTGAATATTAAAAATATCCTTTCAAATAAAAAAAATAATAATATTTAATAATAAATAATATTTTTATTTCTTCACTGTGTCGAGGCACAGCGCGGCGTTGAGTCCCCCATTCAACCTGCAGTGCCTCTAAAATTCTGCGGAAAGTTAGGAACGGATGTGTTTTAATGGAAACGGAGTATCTAAACACTAGGTTCCCTCTGCCTACCCAGTTATATGATACCTATAGCAAAAAAATACTTTTCTATTATACGACTATCAGATATGAAACTTATTTGGAAAAGCAACATACAACGCGGAGGTTGCCAAACGATGTCCTTTCACGCTTTTTGCTGAGGACAATGACAATTGTGTTCATATAAGTTTTCAAGGCTTATTTAGTAACTGCATACACCACGGTACTGACGTTACAAGGAATTCCTTCTATTGTAACATAACTAACGAATTAGAATTTAGAATTAGTTAACTTAAATTGGAAACGGAGTGTTTTAACACTAAGTTCTCTCTGCCTATCATGCTGTATGCGGGGTACAGCTGGAAGCTAATAATTTTTTTTTAATTCATAATACTTTAAGGCTACATTAATGTAATCGTAGCCACTATTATATGATATACTAAATATTACATTGGCCATTGAGGCCAGTCGTGGCGCAGGGTGTGACTGTAAATCCGACGGGTTGTGGGTTCGATCCCCACTCGAGGAGATGAAATATTTACTTAAATTTATATTTCCATTTCTTCGCTCTAGTGTCGAGGACAAGCGCGGCGTTGATTTCTGCCACTCAACACGCAATGCTTCCAGAATTCGGCAAATAGTGGGGAACAGAGTGTCCTAACATTAGATTCCCTCTGCCTACCCTGCAGTGTGCGGGATACAGCGTGAAGCTGATTTATAAATATTACATTGGCGTTTTTTAAATCATCTTGATTTAGAGGAACTAATAAAATTTAAACTTCAAAATATGAATAAAACAACAATGTAAAATGGCAGGTGGTTACCAAGAAACCATGTATTTATATGTACACAGCCAATGCATACTAAATGAAAAGAAAGGAGTTTTCACTTTTAAATCACCATGTACGCGTGTCCCACTTACTTTTGGCTACAAGCTACGACTTAAAACATTAATTAAACTTTTAAGATGCTATCAACCCAATAATGGCAGCTGTATGGTATAATTTAATTTCTTTTAACATTTTACGTAAAAGTAATATAGAAGAGGCCGTTGTGGCGCAGGCAAGGATGTGACTGTAAATACGACAGTTGTAGGTTCTATTCCCCCTAGGGAGAATGAGTTATTATTTTGTTATTATTAATGCTTTTTTTTTAATTTTTTGCTCTGATACCAAAGCAAAGAGTGATATTGAGTTCATAAGATACTCCGTTATCTAATGATTATGTTCCCTCTGCTTACAGCGGGATAGTACGGGATACAGCGTGAAACTGATCTTATCTAGAATATATGAAAAAATAAATAATTTTCCTGTAGCTCAGTCTTTTGTTGTGTTTACAATAAATGCAACTAATGATATACAATTAGGTGACAGCCAAATAAAACCCGTGATTCATTATTCGGAAAACAAATTAACAATACCTATTATATTGCATACTACATGATAAACATCACGGTGTATTTGGCTTTCCTAATCGGCAATGAACGCTCTGGCAAAAAAAAATATTACAGTTTCTTTTTTTTGTTAAGAATAAACATTTGAATTTTCAAGATAAACAAATATTCTCTTTTAAGTTTTTCATTTGAAGTCCATGTTCCTTATGCAGTAAAATTAAAAAAAAACAAGTACATCTAAAATTAAACCGAAATATATTAAATTACAATAATGAAAGATATCATAATTTCCTATTTTTTTTTATTTTAATAATATAATTAAATAGAATAAATGAACAATACAAATTAAACTAAAAATTAGGTACTGCTGCCATCTATAAGCGAGTAGCAGAAACAACTTACAAGCACGTAACGCGTCGAGAGATGGCGGTAGCGTCGCAGCACAACCTCCCTGCATCGCCGCCAGAGTGGCGTACGATTCCGGATCACACTGTAGCACTTCATTATATTTTCTTTTCTTGTTCATCAATGACTTCCACATTTTAAATTTTGTCTGTTTTGGTCTTTGTAAGCTCATTTATAAAGCTTTTATACTAACGTCACATTTATATAATATATTTTCATATGCTAATAATAAATAATTATTTTGCTATCAGTATTTAAAGTTTAAAACGATGTGGTTTTACTGCAAATAGAGACGGTTCTGTTACAGTGTGTACCCAACAATTGAAGGCTAAATCAGTGGGCATCAGTGCAACAAGACGTAACGACACTTAATGAATATAGGGGCACTGCCCTTCGCGATATTCGCAAGCACTTCCTCTTGCAACGCTCGAACTTACATGGGTCGGTGTTCTAAGAGTATCAAATAATTGCCCTTTTCACACAGGCTATGTCAAATTTACTAGTTGACCCTTTTTTTTATTTTTTTATTTTCTTATTATTACAAAAAAAATAGCAATACTTTATAATTTCGAGTAAATAGATATTAAAAATGTATCCGATGTATATGTATAACAGAAAGAGATAAAGTCATATTCTTATGTATATCAATTTTTGCTCATTTGAATTTTCCTATGGAAATTATGAATTAAGTATCGTAGCCCATTGTCACATATTATGTACGTTTTAACGTTATTATTTATGTAATTTTGCCAATTTTCTTTTTAAGCTACACGCTTTATTTCACACATAACAAAGTAGGCAGATTGAATCCGAGAACCTAGTGTTAAGACACTCCGTTGCTTATAATACACTTCCGTTCCCCATTTTTCATATCGTGTTGAGTGGTGAAACTCAATGCCACAGTTCGCCTCGTTACCAGAGCAACTAGATGAAAATATTAAATAATTAACTTTCTCGAATGGGAACCAAACCCAACACCTGTCACGTGTACAGTCACAGGCCTATGCCACTGCGCTACAACTGGCCTCTTATTACCAATCTAATCACATAATACCCCGTTTCAAAAACAAAACCAGCACGGGCTCCTTACAAGGATACATAAAGAAGCGGAGCGTGCCACTTTTAAAAATAAACTACAGGTGCACTTGTGTTAGCAGTTTAAAATAATATGCCGAATATAATATTATTATTAATAATAATAAAGCTTTGAGTTTTATTATTATTATTATTATCAATTCCATACAGATTACATATTATTTTTGTATTTAATTTAATTTTAAATTGTTGTTTTTTAAATTGTATGGACCCCGTTCAGGTAAAAGCCTTCCCCAAGGAACACCACGATTCTCTATCCCTAACTTGGTCCAGCAATTTCCGCCTAGCGTCTACACCGAATATACTAAATCGTAATTAAGCTTAATTGTAATTAGAAGCTACTAACAGCACAATTAAAGTCTTAGAGATTTTATCACAAATTTAATGCTTTCTTTAGTAGAAGGAAAAAAAGTGATAAATGCGATAAGAAAATTCTTAAAGTGGATTTTGCAATTATTACCGAGTTTCAAGGTTTACACGAACAATATCGTTATATTTATTCAAACAATAATGTGACTCTTAGTTCTATTACAATGATGAGAACGGACTAAGCTTTGTATGCATACTTAGGTGTTTCGAAATTTATTAAATTAAAATTCCTTCTTACAAATGAGTTTATATCTAATAGCTTATGTCCGTTATTTGCATAAAAGTTGATATGTGTACATTTTTTTAAACATTTTTTTCAGCTTCACGCTCTATCCCGCATATATCAGGGTAGGCAGAGGGAGCCTAGTGTTAAGCTGCTATCCGCTTTCCATCGAACTCTGTTGACATTGTGCGTTGAGTGGCGGAACTCAACGCCGCGCGTTGTCTCTACACCAGAGCGAAGAATTGACAATAATAAATATTTCATTTCTTCGAATGGGAATCGCACCCACATCCTGTCGCCTTTAGTCACACGCTTGTGCCCCTGCGCCACGACTAGTTTAATTTCTTTTGTGTTCTTTTTTTAAAATTGTAAACATAAAAACCATATAAAGTATTCAGGAATCACCTAAATTTAAACCGGAATTACACACTTAATTGTAATTAATGCATTTAATTTGGGTAAGTTAACCGTACGCGAGTGCTCTATTTGCGATTCTAAATGCGGCCTAGCTCGCTCTACGGTCGCCGTCAAAACGTTAGCATAGTCATCACATGGATGTTTCAACATGCTAAATACATTTACTGTTTTAAATAAACGTATGCAGCTATTTTGTTTTGGTTAAAAAATCAGCTTTACGCTGTATCCCACGTATACAGGTAGGCAGAGGGAACCTAGTGTAAGGACACTCCGTTCCCCACTTTTCCGTCGCTTTTTTTTGTTTTGTTTAAATCAAATCAAGGCAGCGTCACGCTGTGTCCCACACAGGGCAGGGTAGTCAGAGGGAATCTAGTGTTAAGACACACCGTTACCAAGTGGATAACGCAGTGTCCGCCGAATTCTGGAGGCATTGCTGGTTGAATGGCAGAACTCAACGAGGCACTTTGTTTCGCCACTAGAGCAATGAAAAAATAAAAATGTACATAAATTTAAATAAATATTTCATCTCCTCGAGTGGCGATCGAACCCACAACCAGTCGATTTTAAAGTCACATTTGGTGCCCCTGCGCCACGACTGGCCTGTTTGCTTAAGTTGCATATAAACAAATAATCAAATATATACTTGCTCCTTTTTGATTTTTTACTTATATACTAGTAAACTATAATTTTAATGTGGTAACTTATTTATTATACAGATATTTTATTACTAACGAGTATACCATCTAGTTAATTGCAATATAAAAAATCCAATATTTCGTATATATTTTGCATTGATATTAACAATATATCGAGAAACTAATTCTAGATAAATGTATGCTAGGAATAGTAGGTTATATACATACATATAGTTAGTGCATCGGAGTAGAGTCCTCTTTAGGGACATTTATTTCATATACGTATTGTTCGTAAAATACTTGCGCCAAATTTGGCCAGCACGTCTTACAAAGGTTGAATACAATGGTATAAATTATACGCTGATTCAACGATAACCACAAACCAACATAGCCGATCGACGTATGGGTATCACCCCAGGAAGTATAAGCCATAATTAAATCATAATTAAAATCAGCTTCACGCTGTATCCCGCAAACAGCAGGGTAGGCAAAGGTAACATAGTGTTGAGACACTCAGTTCTCAATTTTCCGCCGGTTTTTGCCTCGACACCAGAGTGAATAAATGAAAATATAAATTTAAATAAATATTTAATATCCTCGAGCGAGGATCGAACCCACAACTAATGGCGCTTTCAGTCACACTATGTGCTCCTGCGCCACGACTGGCCTATAGCTATAAATAAATAAATAACTAATAATACATAACATAATTCTATTTAAAATGTAAAATCCCATTAAAACCGCAAACTTCTCATAAAATGGCAACATTAGCTATATTTAAACACGGTTATGGGTAATTCAATACAAACGTTATTTACCTTTAGCTGTTCCTACATTACTCATCTCGCCTTCGCACGTGGATGTGATCATTGATCTACCTACGCTTAAACCTTACTTAATATATATTGTTTAACGATAGATTAATGTTATGTGAAAAAAAACGATAACATCTGATCTTTAGTTATTAATGACTATTAAGTTAGACAAGTTACGTATAGGAAACGATAAGGTACTAAGTGTATGAGATGATTTAAAATATTACTAAAAGAGATTTTGAATATTTTATTGTTATGTAGGACGGATCTCGGAGGACTTACAATATACTACTATATTATACTCGGGATTATAAAAGTATAGTAAAGAATATAATTTCTCATAAATACGTATACCCATGTGTAAGGCCAGCCATGGTGTTTGACTGCAGCTAACGGGTTGTGGGTTCGATTCCCGCTCCAAGATGAAAATTTAATATTTCCATTTCTTCACTCTGGTGTCGAAGCCAAGCTTGGAGTTCCATTCTACCACTCAATACTGAATACCTCCAGATTTCCGCGAAGAGTGGAAGCGAAGCGAAGTGTCTGAACACTAGGCTCCCTCTACCTACCCTGCTATACAAGATATAGTGTGAAGCTAAAAAAATGTTTTATTGTCTTGGTTTATACGCTGAAACTGCAATTCATAAAGATTATATTTAATTAACCTTGTGTCGATCCGCGATATAAAAGACATGTCTGCCGGTAGCGATGCTGGTGGCGTGGAGCCAAGTTCATTGTTTACACCATCACCATACGTTTAATAGCGTATACTCCATAACAACTATAAATAAGGCTGCGTAACTGTTCATTGCGAGTACAGACTGAGCCAGTATACAGTTTCGTACGTCCGGTGCTATGAAAAATACTGATGTAATGTCTTAATATTTAACATTACGTCAATTTTTTTTTAGCAAAACTAGAGTAACAACTCAAGTATTTACTTCAATTAATCAATCAATCAATCAGCTTCACGCTGTATCCCGCACACAGCAGGGTAGGCTGAGGGAACCTAGTGTTAACACACTCCGTTCCCTGCTTTTTACTGAATTCTGGAGGCATTGCGTGTTAAGTAGCAGAACTTAACGCCGCGCTTTGCCTCGACACCAGAGCGAAGAAATGGAAATATAAATTTAAGTTAATATTTCATCTCCTCGAGTGGGAATCGAACCCACAAGCAGTCGGTTTTACAATCACACTTTATGCCGTTGTGCCACGACTGGCAACGACGAGTATTTACTTATTTTTACAAATATATAAGATATCAAGAAGTCTTACCAACATTTAAATAAAGTCATACTTGTTATCCTTGATATTAAGTTTATAACATATCGAGTTAAAAAGGTATGTTTTAAAAAAAATATTATTAATCGATAATCACAAAATATTCATTTTTCATATTGCAGACACGCCTTATTTCAATGACCAAACACAAGAGAAATATACTATAATAATATATAGTACTTATATTTTATTTTTAAATTTGGTTTTATATTTCAATTCAGGTAGATTGAAGGTATGCGACTTAAGTTACTGGACTAAATAAAATTGTTATTTTACAAACTAAAATCCGAATGCTTGAAAATTACGAACTGAATGCAGGTTCGAACCCCACTTGCAGTAGTTGATCATTATTTATTAATATTTTTGTTTCTTCGCTCTGGTATCAAGGAAAAGCGCGGCGTTGAGTTCCGTCACTCAATACGCAAAGTCTCGAAAATTGGGCCGACAGTGGGGAAGGGAGTGTCTTAACACTAGGTTCCCTCTGCCTACCCTGCTGTGTGCGGGATACAGCGTGAAGCTGATTAAAGATTATTATTAATATTATATATGTTTTAAATTAATTCCATTCCTAAATAATCAAAAAATCATCTCCACCTAATATATTTAAATATTTAAAGAAACAATATATTATTTGACAATATTTAATTCCGATACATAATATAAATAGACGCTATCGTACAACGTCGCAGTTATAGTACGAGATCTTAATCCACCGGTCTAATCAAATAATAGCCTTGTATACAACGCCCATACACGAGTACCGTTCACATCAGTTTGCGAAACACGTGCTAGGAACTTATAAAATAAAACATAAGCCCATTTATCAACAACGCATGTCCTGGAGAGTATAGGGCTCAAAAATACAGTGATGTGATACTAGTTTTGAATATATGTATATCTTTATATTATACTGAAGTTGTCAGATTCTTCTCTGGGGAAACCGGGATTTTTAAACAAAAAGAGTAAAATTTAAAAAAGCAAAATCAGCTTCACGCGGTATTCCGCACATAGCAGGGCCTACCCTGGCCACGGCCTACCCTGCTGTGTGCGGAATACAGCGTGAAGAGGGAACCTAGTGTTAAGACACTCCGTTCTTCACTTTCCGCCGAGTTCTGAAGGCATTGCGTGTTGAATGGCGAAACTCAGCGCCCCGCTTTGCGTCTACACCAGAGCGAGGAAATGAAAATATAAATGTAAATAAATATTTTACTTCCTCGAGTAGGGAGCGAACCCACAACCAGTCGATTTTACAGTCACACTTTGTGCCTCTGCGCCACGACTGGCCTCAAAAAAAATAGAAAAAAGGGTAAAAAACGTGAAATTTTCGCCAAAAGTAGAATTAAAAAAATATCAGTAACAGTAGTTTTAATCACTTATCCATTTGCTGCGTGATAGATAACAACATAAAATAACTTGATGGAAGAAACGTCACTATACTTGTAACATTACTAACTGTTTGGTTTATTATGTACATATGGCAGTTAAGTCTTCAGAGTCTATATTAGTAAGTAAATTATTAAAAAAATAAGTAGTTAAAAAAAATCTAAATGTGTGGAATAATCCACGAAAGGCGGGATCATGCCTGTCCCAATTGGGACATTTAATTCAAGGGCTAAAAATTGAGGCGTTTCTCAAATCGGGGCACTGTCCGGTTAATTGGATTCTATAACGTCATACAAAGTAGGATTTTAAATAAAAAATCTACTTCACGCTGTATCCCTCACACAACGGGGTAGGCAGAATGTAGTGTTAAGACACTTAGTTCCCCATTTCAACTAGGATTTTATCCAAAATTTTAATCACAATTTCATCAATTGATATAATTATTATGGCGCAGCAATAAGTTTACTGTGGGTAGGATTGCTGTGTAGGTGGGAGTTGCAAATCCGTTTCCTAAATACAATGACTCAACGAAGATGGGATAGAAATGTTTACTTGATAAAAAAGAAAAATAAATTATTTTATAAATGTTAATTTAACAAAAACAATGTGTTTAATCTATGTATTATTTTAATTTAATATCAATTAAAACTAAAATTGACATATCTAAGTGGCTCTATAGGTCGTTTACTTACAGAAAAAATAGTTTAAATTTTATTAAAGTAAGTAAAATACTATTTACTTATCTTTGTATAACAAAGTTCATATATTTTATCAATGAAATTTAATGTTATCAATGTAGAAGTCATATATTTGTTTACATATGGATAATGTAGAGACGTTTTCGTGTTCAAAATATAAACAAACTATTATGATAAGTAAATTAATTAATGATAAAGTTATGACGCCAGTCGTGGCGCATGGGCACAAAGTGTGACTGTAGAAGCGATGAGTTATGGGTTCGATTCTCACTCGAGGAAATGAAATATATAACACATTTTTATTTCTTCGTTCTGGTGTCGAAGCAAAGCGCAACTGTAAGTTCCGATACTCAACAAGAAATGCCTCCAGTACTCGGCGGATAATGGGGAACAGCGCCTAGCACTACAATTCCTCTGCCTACCCTGCTGTGTGCGAGATACAACGTGAAAGTATATAAAAATATGTACATTTGATTATAATATCTACATAAAACAAGTAAAACAAAAAACGATTGAACATAATTCAGAAGACTAAAAACCCAGCTATAAATTAAAAAGTCAAAAGCCTCTATAGATATAGCGGAAGGATCCTCAGGATACGCTGAGGCGAGGTAAATGCACCATCATGGCGACGTTCACGAGTGCATTTGAAGATACTTTGGTGACGCACGGTTCTTAACCTTTTAAAAATATAAATTGAAATATTATATCAAAAGCATACTGTTTAATTATATTTATACCCTGTATCATCCTACACATGGAGCAAATGTCATGTTTCTCTTTATGGATTTAATTATATCAGTTCACATATAATTATTAGCTATGTATCATCTTTAAATGTATATATTAAGTATAATCAATAACTAAATTGTTGAACGCAGACACACAAGCGTGTGACTTAAAAGCGCGGCGTTGAGTTTCGCAACTCAACACGCAATGCCTCCAGAATTTGGCGGAAAGTGGGGAAGCAGAGTGTTTTAACACTAGGTTCCCCCTGCCTACTCTACCGCATGCGGCACAGCGTGAAGCTGAAATTTTCTATATCACAATTCAGTTAAAGAGTAAAGAATGAACCAAATTATAATAAATATAAGTAATGTAAGAAGCTATTTATAATTTTCGGAGCACGGAGATTTAATCTTCAGCCTCACCCCATATCACCAAGGGGGGAGGGGGGAGATGTTGGGGGGAGAAATGCTAAAAAAAAACAACACATGACTAATGGACGACCACACAACTACAAATGTCATTCCAAAAATTGACCTCTAACCTTTGCACACACCTTCAAGCATCACAAGCAGTCTCCACTTGACCAAATTAAATCTTATAAGGAAGCTTAAACTTTTAATGACGTTGCTATCTATATATATAATCAATTCGTTCGTTGCGGCCTTGGCATCGTTATCTGTTTGTCTGTTTAGTTTTATTATTATAATTTACACTCAGAGGTGATAATATCTTACTGCGCTATAATAATTACATACAACTAAAACGAACACTTAAGTTTTGAGACATGTAGCGGAACAATGTTATAATTTTATAGTCATATTTTTATATACTTGGTTAAACTTTGAATAGCTTTATATTAAACTAGCGGCCCGCCCACGGCTTCGCCCGCTTAAAATACATGATTATTGATTTAAGCAGAATTGATTGACAACTATAATAAAATAAAATAAATAAATAAATCAGCTTCACGCTGTATCCCGCACACAGCAGGGTAGGCAGAGGGAACCTAGTGTTAAGACACTCCGTTCCCCACTTTCTGCCGAATTCTGGAGGCATTGCGTGTTGAGTGGCAGAACTCAACGCCGCGCTTA
>JAATLQ010035400.1:0-28814 GCA_013421005.1 Heliconius erato x Heliconius himera
ATGTATTTATGTGTAAACGTATATATTTATTTATTTGTTTGTTTATTTATTTAGTTATTTCTCGCGTCGCTTTGCACCGCTTTATGCCCGCACTTTTAATTATATCCTTCCGGAATCTGGTTGCCTGGAAGAGATCACTTGTAGTGATAAGGCCGCCTTTGTGCATTTTATTTTAAGAATATCTCTCTTTTGTATCTTTTCAAGTGTGCAATAAAGACTTTTATTATTATTATTATTATAAATAATGATTTGAAATTTTGTGAGGTTATTGAAAGTAAATTTCATTTATTCTCTACCATTAAAAAAACAAATGCATCTAATTTAACAGTTTATAAGATGCATTTGAGATATAAATTAACGTTTAATTAATAAAAAAATCTAACAATGACTATTCTAATAGAACAAATACGGAATACTCTGCTCGAAAGACTATTGCGTTGGCATATGGCAAGCGGCCGATGATAAGTCCTTCTGTCTGTGGGAGCCCCATGGGGTGGGACCCTCGGGAGTAGTGGCTTCCCCTGGAGGAGCAGCAGCTCTAGTAGTAGTAACTACTGCTGATATCCTGGCAGATGCGTTTAAGGCCAGCTTGGAGAAATT
This sequence comes from Heliconius erato x Heliconius himera, assembly GCA_013421005.1. NCBI lineage: Eukaryota > Metazoa > Arthropoda > Insecta > Lepidoptera > Nymphalidae > Heliconius > Heliconius erato x Heliconius himera. Next base: position 601 of record JAATLQ010035400.1, read on the forward strand.
GGCCAGGCTTGGATCTAATAGGTCAACTGTTGTTTTGTTATCTGTGTAGATTTGGAACTTTTTTAATATAACAAACGGAATACGGAAAAAAAAATATTATAGCCAAATTATATAAAATCTTTACGTAAGCCTATGTGTTATTTTGATGTATAATTTACATTATTGTAAAGTTTTATTTAAATTCATTCAACAGTTTTGCCTAAAATTGGAACAAACATCCATCCTTATAAATTTTCACATATATACAATTAATAGGATTAGTAAAATTTTGTATAGTACGTAAGTAGATTAAATGAAATGATACTTTCTCTATATCATCCAATAAGCTCTTTTAAACTTCTTTTAGTCTATAGATAAAATAGGATGAGTTGAGTAGATGGAACATATCTTACACAGTATCTAATTAAAATTTTATTATTGATCAATTTTGCAGATATTGTATATCTTCAGTTAAAGTGACTTGGGAGTTATCTAAGACTCCGGCGGCTGTCACTCCTCAAGCCGCTGTTCCTGATGAAGGATATGAGTGCAAGGTTTCTATTATGTATTCTAGATATTTTAATAATTAAAAATAATTATAAATCATATAGTTAGTTACCAAATTAGATTAATTGCTATTTTTAGTAAGCCCTTAAATAAATATGTATCATTTGTTTGTTAAAAGAGTCTTAGATGTATTAAAATAGGTACGAGATTTTTTAGCTTTATGCTGTGTAAATATCAGAGTAGGCAGAAGGAACCTGGGAACCTAGTGTTAAGACATTCCATTCCCATTCAGACGGTTTCATTCCACATTTTTCGCCAAATTCTTGAGTCATTGCGTTTTGAGTGGCGGATCATAACGTTGCGCTTTGCCTTGCTAGGCTCGAGTTAAAAGCCCACTTCATACAGTATTTATTGACAACAATACAAATCCTTATAACATAAAAATAAATAAATAGTTTTGTTTTTTAAAAGGTACTAACAGCTTATGTTGAAATGGCAAAAGGCAGAACCATCCTCAGAGGATCGAGACCAGCAGATTTAGTCAAGTATGTTATTAAGACATTTTGTGCTTCGCATAGTTATTTCTTTAGGAATATATATTTTTAAAGTTTAAGCTATTGATTGACTGGTTCCTCCTTAGTATTTGATTCTCATATATGTATATCGTTTCCTTTAATTACTTAACACTTTGTGAATTATTAAATAAATAATTCAAGTTTGAAACAAAAAATAACTTTCTTTTTTTAATTTATCGGATAGTAGCAATTTTTCTATTAATAAATGACTAGTTAATTTCAAAACGATCAGATTCACACGCGACGCTCTCCTCCAATCATCATGCGGCGCCATAGTGGGTGTATGTATGTCCCACATTAGGAAACCACATCTGTGGACAAGGAACACTATAGATGACATCATGGCGAGTGCCGGTCACCTGTTCTCAGCTTCATTGGGATCTTTGGGATATGAGTTTAGACCGGGAGAGGATGTTCTTCTGCCGTTGCAGGTAAGAATATTGTATGAAATAGTGGTTTATTAGCTTTGATCTTTCTGTCTATACTTCAATCCAATCCAGTAAATACCACAAAAAATGTTATTAATGTAACATTTTAAAGTTGTCATTGAATTGTATCAGGTTCTAAAGAGATTCGTGCTAGGAGTGAATTACGTGCGATACGACTTACAGCAAATATACAGTGGGAAACTGGAACAGAAGGAGCCTACTGAGATGACAGTCAGGTTAGTTTAGATCCATAATATTTATAGTAAATTAAAGTTTAATGAAGTCCTTGTATAGTTTATTTTGTCTTAAGAGGCCAGTCGTTTCGCGGGGGCACCAAGTGTGACTGTAAAATCGACTGGTAGTGGGTTCGATCTCCACTCGAGGAAATAAAATATTTATTTACATTTATGTTTTCATTTCTTCGCTCTGGTATAGGAGGCAAAGCGAGGCGTTGAGTTCCGCCACTCAACAAGCAATGCTTCCAAAATTGGCGGAAAGCGGGGAATGGAGTATTTTAACACTAGTCTAGGAGTGTCTTCCGGGTGGCCAATTAATATTTAAAATATAACAAAAATTTTAAAACTTTAAAATATAAAAAAAGTTCTTGACTTTTTTAACATAAAAAAATCAATTTTGCCAGATGTGCCCTGGAACGTTTCTTCAGCCGCCACTCGCACGGCATCCTGTGGTCGGCGCCGCACGCCGTGGCGGTGTGGCGCTGCGGCAACCCGCCCTTCTACATGCTGGAGCCGCACTCCTGCGGCGCCACGGGGCTGAGGATTGATGCTCAGGTAAGATTTCGTGGGGATATTTATTTCGGGAGTTCTTCGGGGGTTAAGACGCATTTTAGGGGATTTTGGGAAGATTTAGCATAAATAAGCAAACATATATTTTCATAGGAATTTTCAACATATGATGGTTTTATAGTTTACAGAGAGAGAGAGAGAGAGAGAGAGAGAGAGAGAAAGTGTTGCAATTGCTAGTTCTTAAATTCTTATTATTTTGTTACCAGGACGACGGTGCACCGTGTGTCCTAACGTTCACATCTGCCAAAATGATGGCTTTTGCGTAAGTTATTTTAAAATATTTTTATTGAAATAAAAGCAATCGTATTTGAATCAATGTATTACTATCAAATTTTGAATTTTGGATAAAAAAAATAAAAATGAGTTACCTATTAAAAATAATCCTCAGAGCGTATCGAACTTTCAACCATAAGAAATACAAAAAAAAACATTATAGCACAAGATATATAATAAATAAATATAGCATAAGACAAATAAAAAATCTCTTGTTACCCAGGTATCTCCAAAACATACCAGTAACGGAACGACCAAAACATGATTTCCAACTATATGCCATATCGGTGACAGTCCAACCTATTAAGAAATTAGGTGGAGTTGAACCTCCACTAGTGAGAGCTCCGCCCGGAGTTAAATTAGTACCTGCTACTAGTAAGGTTAGTCTAATTGGAACCTAAAAAAATGGAAAATAGATTTTTCATCGATTTCTTCATCTTTTTTGGATTTTTTGTTGCCTTTTTTTGTTCACTACTAGTAAGATCATAGAGAATTAAAAAAAGATAATAGAGAATTAAAAAAATATAATTCGTTCATTATGGATGAGTATTTCCATATATAATCTCCATTAACAAACAACAGGTAGCTGTAGATGGCAAAAAGCGTCGCGCCTCAGAAAGCGATAGAAAACATCCTCCCGGAAGTGCAACATGTGTAGATGCGATACGAGCTTCCGATATGAGAGACAAGGAAGAAGGAAAATTGAAAGGTAACGGCTTTTTCACTAACACACACACACAGGGCAAAGCGCAGGGTTTAGTTCCGCCACTCAACATGTAATGCCACGAAAATTCGAAGGAAAGTGAGGAGCGAAATGTCTTAGCCATAAGTTTCCCCGGTCTACCCTGCTATGTATGCTATGTAGTGAAGCTAATAAAAATAAAGCAAAGTGAAAGAAAAAAAATATAATATATAAATAGAAATTTGTATTATCGCTTGTTAACAGGACAAAGAAACACAAGTGGGTGGCTGGTACTTCATGACGGCAGCCAGTTCCTTTCTGCGCAGCATTCCATGTGCTGTAGGAAGTTCCCCTACGCTTCAAGAGGGAATCAGGTATCCATATTTATCTTTATTATGTAATTTTGGAGATATCATATATTATTTTGCAATAGTAAAAGACTTAAATATTTTTAATAATTGATAATAAAAAACTCCGGTACAAACAGCTCTCTAAAAAGTAAACAAACGACTAGAAAGGAGCTGATTATCTTTAAATCGCTGAATATATTGTCTTAAATCATGGCTAAGAACATTCGATTTGGTCGCTTTTTAAATAAATAAGTTTTACATTTATTTAAAATCGGTTCATTCGTTTGGGAGCTACGTTGCCATAAATAGATACACATATACAGATGTTAAAGTAAATTTAAAAAAATATAAAAAAAAAATGTTAATGTAATATAACAAATTTGTGTTTTGAGTTTCATGTGTAACTTAATTGTAATTCTAATGTTAGTTGGAACCGGCCTGGGTACTCTTGAAGCACGCACTCTAGATTTAATATTTTTTTCCAAGAGATAAAAAAAAACTAATTTAAATGTCTATTGTCATCTCCAAATAAAAAAGAAAATAATTAATTAATTAACTATTAAACCATTTCCCAGGCGTTAGCATGTTCGATAATGGCGGTGGCGATGTCCCGCGTGGAGGACGTGTGTCGCTGGTGCTCCTCCACGCTGGACCAGGTGCTTGACAGCGGGGACCAGCTCTACCAGGACAGCTACCTGCATTACAAACCCAGTGGCAAGATACTGAGTATTGAGCAGGTGAGACTATTTGATTATATCTGGGAACCTAGAAACTGGGAACATGGGCTATGTCTATACAACTAAAATGAAATTGCAACCTAATCCTGCTAGGATTCCGTGCTAACATTGGAGGTCTCGAGCTTTTTCTGAAATTCAAGCTTAGCTTAGTCAGAGCCCTTACATTTTCATACCTCATTTAAACTTTGTGGCTTTAATACCAGATTTTGCCTCCCTTTTAAAGCTATTCTTTTTTAGGATTTAACCATAAATGTATTGTTCTCACATTTTTTCCTGAACTAACACTACCTGTAGATGCTAGCTGCCAAATTTTATAATTCTAGGTCAACCGAAAGTATTCTTTTAATTTTGATTCCCTTCATAGCGTCGAAATACGCGTTTTTGCGATATAAAAGACAGTATCTTATTTTGTTAAGTAAATGTAGAAATCATTGGGCTGTAGGTCTGACTATATGGTTTAACTTCCTACTCGATCCAAGATCCGATCTCTAAGCGTTCCTTAGATGAAGGCTCTTGACAAACAGACAGACGGACGGACGGATGGACGCACAATAAAATGATCTTATAAGGGTTCTTTTTTTTCCTTAAATGGTACGGAAACCTAGAAAACTACTTTACTCACGGTATAACGCATTTTCAAGCTATAGGTTATTTTGTTTTTGCCGCCCTTATCCTTACAATAGATTATTGTTACAATCTGAGATCACATGTGTGTATCTGTGATTATATACATATGTATGTATGTATTAAGTAAATAATATAATAAGAACTTTCAAAACAAATTTTGTGTTAATCTCAGGTTCTACGTAAATTCTACACGCCGGGCAACTGCGTGTGTCGCGTGGTTGTGTACCGTCCGCGACACAAGGGGGTCGTGGATACGGATCTCGAGAACCAGGTTAGTTGTTTTAGTTATATTATTATTTATTGTTTAAAGATTAATTCAGTTAATGAAATCCAATTTGTGAAATATTATTTATTTAAAAAAATATATATACAGCCATTCAGGTTAGTCATGGCGTAGGGATACAGGCGTGCATTTATGAACGAGACAGGTTGTGGGTGGTGGTGTTTGATTTCCGTTTGAGGAAATGAAATTATATTTTCATTTCGTTTTTCATGAAATTATATTTTCATTTCCTCGCTCTGGTAACGAAGCAAAGCGCGGCGTTGAGTTCCGTCCGTTCAGTTGCGAAAGTGTGAAACGGAAATATTATCATGAAAAAAGTGTCTTAACACTAGGTTTCCTCTGCCTATCCTGCTAAAAAATATTGTATTGGGTAGTAATATTAACAAAGTAATGATTTTATTATAGGTAACGGAATTCTTCCGTGAAGAACGAGTCGGCGTATTGGAGACTAATGGTGGTTTTGCTGTAGCATTGTTCAGGACGCCGAGAGGTGAGGAAACTTTGTGATGAAAATTATGTATTGTTAAATAATAATAATGTATATATTTAGTAATAATAATAATTTTGTAATAATAATAATGTATATATTTAGGTATAGTTTGTTTTGAAGTTATATGATAAAGTGTATCTTTTTAAGAGATCAAATGTCACGTGGATATGGTCAAAATATGTATTTAACATTTCAATTGATTGTTTAAATTAAACGGTGTATGTGCATATTTATTTTTAATTAATTTTGGTTATCATTACGTTGTTTTCTAAGTATTATAAAATTTGATATCTTTTCAATTTTAAAGGTTTATTGATTTAATAATCAAAGATTTATTTATTTCGTTTAAAATTCTTACGGTTGAAATGTTTTTTGTCTCATCTTTATCTCAACTTTACTGTATTTGAATAATATAGTTTTAGTAGATATTTTTTATTTTACAAACGTTTGTAAAATCGAATAAAACCAGTCCGTGGACGTTATCTAAGAGGCATGGGTTCGAGTCCACGCTGTGTTCAAATGTACATTTATTCACACCAGGCTACTACATGTTCGACGCCGACGACCGCGACCGCTACGGGCGCGCCGTGGCGCCGCCCTGTCGCGGACGCGCGCGCGCCTGCTTCTCGCAGTATCCTAATGTTAGTCTTGTGAATTACATATTGGTGTCTGTCGTGGGTTTGATGCATATTTGAGGAACAATCTTTATTGTTGTTAAAAGATACATACGCAATGCCTCATCGGAGCGTAGTTGTCTTATATTAGGTTCCCTCCTCCTAACCCACTAAAAGTAAACAGTGTTTTTTTTAATACTACATAATTCGTTTTATGAATATTTTAATATAAATAATAATTATATATACTGTCTGTCTTTATCTTAATAATAGCTTGTGGTCAGAATTTTAATAGGGTTTTTTTTTGTTGTCAATTAAAAGCTTGCAAAAATTAATAAATATTTTTACACCTTTTATTAGCTTTCACAAGCGTGTTAATATGCGTGTTAGTGTATGTGAAAACTTAAAAATTTAACTTGACCCCATTTTTCCGATGGAGCTTAATGAGGAGCCAAATTATTAGTCCTGATGACAATTAAATTATATATAAATAATTGGTGACGTATGGTGGATTACAAATTTTGCACAACTCACTTAATATTGGTATCAAACAAAAGGCTTGATTTTTTAAAATACAATACACTATAAAAAAACTTATAGAAAGCTTGATTTTAGAAATATTATTTTAATTAATATTTTATTGTAGGTAAGAACTTTAGTTGAAAAACTCGGACCAAATATACCGCCGGTGATGAAGGAAAGTACAGAACCTGAAGATTCTAAAGAGGTGAAGAACTTATGATTCTATTTAACTAAATAGTTGATAATATATCTTTAATAGAGGCAATCGTGTCGCGGTGGGAAAGCGTTTAACCATAGGCGTAGGAATAGGGGGAACCGGGTGGTCTGGGCCCACCCCAGAAATTTTACTAACAAAAAAATTACGATTAAAAGTAAAAAATCTTTACACGAACAAAGCTACAGTATTATGTTCAAAGCAAAAGTTTAGGTGTTGAAAGTTTAAGACATGTTTGTTTGTTTTTGTTTTTTATGCGTGTGCTTGTGATATGCAAATGTCTAATTTTTTTGTTTACATAAATTCAAAGTCCAATATTTTATTGAAAATAAGAAGTCGTATAAACGCTTCATTTTCTGTAGAGAAATATTTTCGATTTATTTCATACTTTTGTAGATCACCGTTATTGCTGATAAGTCAAACGGGGAAGCGCAGAAAGACACGGAAGAAGAAGCAAAGGAGGTAATTCTGTTGTTACGTTTCTATTTTTTTTTTAGCTTTACGCTGTATCCGGTACATAGCAGGGTAAGAAAAGGTAACCTAGTGTCAAGACACTTGATTTTTTAATCTCAGTGCATTGAGTTTTGAGTGGCAGAATTCAACGCCGCGCTTTACCAAAGCGAAAATTAAAAATTTCATTCCTTTAAGTGACATTCAAACCCACAACCGTGTTAACAGTCGCACGCTCGTGCCCTTATGACACAATAGCCTCAGCTTTTATTTCTTGATTTATTATATTTTTTTTGCTGATGCTATTTTTGTCATTGTGATTGCCTATTTGTTTGTAAGTTCAATTTTACAGTAGATAAAAAAGATCCAGGTCAAGCAGATCTTAATAGATAAACTGATAAAACCAATATTGATATACATAATATTTCTTATATATTAACTGTAACATCTAAGAAAAAACTATTAACTATTTTATTTCTACAAAAATGTCAGATTACAGTTTCTATTAAAAAAAAAAGTGCTCGATATTATATTCGTAAATATTCTAGGTACATTTCGAAGAACCTGCGACATTCTCCATTTACGGAATGGATGTGACAAGTTTGAGAAGACTTAACCAGCACGAAAGATAAAATATTAAAATAAGTTTTGATAAAAAAATACTTTGGAAAAGCTCCCTCTAGTGAGATGATCTATGTGACGTATTTAAGTGAAGTAGTAGATGGCGCTGCTTTTCTAATATAACACTTTTTTCAGATTTTGTAACGTTTCTAAAAATAGTAGTAAATATTAATCTTGTAACGTGCGTTTAGTAAGTTTGGCTAATTGTGAATCCAGTTAATAAAAAAATATATAAATTGTTTGTCTTTCAATCAAATCTTTGATATTTTCCTATTTTGTGGAGATTTTCCTAATTACTAGCATGTTTAATTCACAACAGGACATTTTACTCTACGGTGTACATTACTACCGCAGAAGAAGCAAAAACCCTTTTGTGACGTGCAGCAGAGGTTTCGGGTATAATTTTATTAAAGGAATGCTATATTGCCATTATATAATCTTGAAAAGATTTGGAATTAATTTGAGCCCTTTCAAGTGATATAGCTTGATTTAAAGTTTCGTCTAGTGTCAATGTATAGTTTTCTAGTAACACCTGTATTGTTCAGTTGAAACACTTTCAAATTCGCAGTCATGTGACCCGTAAATAATCTCTGATACTTCTGTGAGATTGTTGCTTACGGCAGGTCTATCCTGCGGTGTACGATGTGGCGAGCATGTAATTCATTTTTAGGTTTGAAAAAAGTTTTATCCAAAATAGTCATTGCTGTATAATAGTTAGCACAATTTTGTATGTATGAGTATACGTCTGGAGGTAAATGATTAACTAATATTTTTAATTTCGTCGAATATTTTTAATCCGAAGTAGATTTAGTGAATTCTACTGATAAAAAAAAATATGAAAGTGTACCGCCAATGGCTCCGTTTCACTCCAGCGTCTATAGCAGAAGGATTGACTTCGCATACAACAGGCCGTAGATATTGGCATATCTTGTTTGTATAAGTATTTTCGCTCTTGTTTGCTTTCGGCATTCTTTAAAAAATTAAACTATTTTAATGGGATTAATCGCGTATATTTTGTATTTTTATACATTTTTGGAAACCCGACGTTTCGAACACTTTGTAATAGTCCGTGGTCACGGGTAGACTGAGGTGGCATTCGTCTGTTAGTTGACATAATTATTATATCAAATTACCGCCAACGATTTCTTAATTGCATCGCGTACTGCCCTGGTTTCCTGCAGAATGAGCTGATAGTATCTTGCCCTCTGGTAGGTTTGAGACCTTAATGATCTTATGAGTGGGTTCCAGGTGGCTAAAATAGTTTCATTTGAAATGTGTAATAATCGTGAAAATCAAAGAACTTATTCTTTAAAAAACTTCAATTTAAACAAATTTATATATTAAAAGACAAACCAAGGATTTTTTTAACTAAAACATTTGCTAGACATTTAAATAATCAGAATGCCAACATTGACAGAGTATGTCTTTTGTTAAAATTATATGACAAGATTTCTCACAGTACGTGGAATGATCCGTTAAAAGAGCGGGACTACACTAAAATCAGGACATCTGGCAACTCTGGTATAATATCATAATCTATCTATAAGGAAACAAAAGAATATAAGAAAAATGTCAAATTAGACAACAACGCCGTTATGCCAAATAAATAAATAAAAATAACTGAATCAGTCGCAAAATTAGGTCATTGAAAAAGCCAAATCAATAAAGTAAATGTAATCGCCATTAAATAAAAGCACATCAAAATGTATCGAAGCATTCAGAGTATTAGATTTACAGGCTATTTTCAAAACATGAAGAATTTTCATACAAAAAAGAAACCGGTTACAAGAAATGCTATGATAAAGTAACACACTGTATATTTGATATGGATGGGACGATTTTGGGTAACTATAATTAAACAAGTCATTTTTTCGTATTAGTAAGATTTTGTACTCTCATTCTCATTAATAGTACAATTTTCAGTTTGAAGTAATCTATTACACCTTTTAAATATTGAATATTATAGAAAACGATGCTTCTTAATACTCCGTCTGTATATCAATACTAATTTAGATTCTATTAGGAAAAAAATCTTTTTTGGATTCTAGGAAAGCTTTAATACCTAAATGTCCATTTTAACAAAATTGTAAAATATATTTAGTACTTTATACCGATTGTCAGTCACAACATTATATTGATTATTAATACTATACAATATACAGATTTTCATATAAAGTTGGTAAGTTTATATAAATTACATTTACTTATAGATTCTGAAGCTATGTATCACAAGATAATAAAGAAAATTTGTGAAAAATACGACAAAAAATATGCCAAAGACTTACAAGCTAAAGTAAGTTTTCTTAAATCTTATATAATTTATCGCCATGATGACCTTTACTATATAAGATATTTAATAGGGCCATCTTGGTGCAGTATTATAGGTTTTCAATTTCAGGAAATGGTTTATTTTCTTTTACACGATCTGATCTCTGAACTCAAACGCGACAGTCAATTCCTCAAATAACTCAACACACAGTGTTTCGAATTTCAAATTTGGGCGAGAAGTAATGACTGGTATATGCGATATAAAGTAAAAAAAAATATCTAAAATATCTATATATACATTTGCTTAATAGATCCTGTATGAAAACGGAACCCTATCTATCTGTCTGTTCGTCTATCACCAGGTTACATCTTATAAAAAGTGATAGTTATACAGACATATTGATAGATAGATAATGTAACAACAAAGCCTAAAAAATAGAATTAAACTAATATTTAAATGGGCTTCCACACAAGAAACGTTTTTTTTGCCGTTTTTATAGATAATGGTACGGAGCCCTACGTGCGCGAGTCCAACTCACACTTAATCATTTTTAATCTTATCTCAATCCAATAAAAAAGTAGAAATCGGTGCAACTAATTTCCTTAAAATCTTAGTCTGTAAAACTGTAGGCATATGAGAATAATACTATCTTCTAGATTTATGGAGCAACCGATAGAGATATATGTATGAAAGTTGTAGATGAACTTAAAATGCCAATATCAGTGGACGAGTTTGAGACACAGTTAACTGATTTGTGTCAAAAGTTGTTACCGAGTGCACCGTTACAGAGAGGTATTAAACTTTAGTTTTAGTGAAAATATCAGTGATTTAGCATCAGGTAATGTGACTGTTGATCGACAAACATATTTTATTTTCCTGGTCGGTTTCCAGGAGGCGCGGGTTCGAGTCCCGCTACGTTCAAATTTTTATATGTTTTCTAAATAAGTATATTTTATTTTGTTTTCTAAGTCTTGTACTTACCAGGAGCTGAACGTTTACTTACTCATCTCCACGACTACAATATACCGATGGCACTCGCAACTAACTCAACGAAGCAAGCTGTCAGACTTCACGCCACTGCACGTCCCAAGCTATTTGGATTGTTTCAACATAAAGTAAGTTTTTGGAAATAAGTCGTCACTTATTTTATAAGTTGTTTTTAACGTTCCAAATAACTCACGACTAAAGTAGATAATCCTATTTTATGAAGAAATGTTCATATTTATAATTTAGATTGATATTTAATGGATAAACTGAAGTTTGGCGCTGATTTATAAGTTGGTTTTAATGGCAAATAAAGTTATAGGTAAGTAATTATTACTTCAATCTTATATTTTGTAGGTCTGTGCCACTGACCCTGATGTTTTCAAAGGCAAACCACACCCAGATATTTTTCTCGTTACGGCATCTCGATTTTCAGACAAACCAAAACCAAAGCAAGTATGGAGAGTCAAATATTTTTGATTTATCTTAAATGTTTTTTTCCAAATAGTGTTGGTAATAATAAACTTATCGTTTTAGTGTCTCGTTTTCGAGGATTCAGCAGTCGGTGTGATCGCTGCCAAAGATGCTGGAATGCAGGTTTTAATACAACAACAACTTTATAATATTTTTTCAACTTCATCCTGTATCCTGCACACAGTTGGGTAAGGAGAGCGGAAAATGGTACTAGAGATCTTTGTACCAAGACACCACTCACCTACTTTACATCGAGTGATGAGTAGCGGAAAAATGTACAATCCTTTTTAATGGAGAATAATAGCAAAAAACTTATTTTACTTATTATTTTCAACATTGAAAAAATATGGCTCATCCATAATGTTTTCAACCTTGAAAGTTTCGCTCCCCACTTCAATTTATATAGAATTATCTGATAACCATATAATAATATATAAATATTGTTTATAGGTAGTAATGACACCGGATCCTCGTATTGATCGCGAGCAAACACGTCATGCAACACTAGTCTTACGATCCCTAATGGACTTTCGACCAGAAATTTTTGGACTTCCTCCTTTCGATGATATTCCAAAGAGAAGAAGTACAATTGAATGTTCATGACAGGATCTTTTTAGACACACTGTATTTGCAGCTTTTGAATTGATTTGTAAATTTTTAAAAACTAAATAAAGTCTTATAATAAATACAATATACACATTTCATTTTAGATTTTTTTATTTCTTTTTAATTTAATTGGATAACTATATAAGGACAGTGAAATATTTCCATCATTACGTGGATTACTTTTAATAATTTCTAATAGTTCAGAGATAGAATGGCACCACCAAGACGCACTTTCAATATGCCTGATTATGCATAGTGGTAGTTTCGATTTATTACGTGTTACTTTTTCGCTTGAACTTGAAAAATGGCTTGTTGAGTAGCTGAACGACGCTTGCCTTACAAGAGCGAGGAAGTAAAAGCGGTTTATTCCCCTAGAATTGAGATCTAAACAACAACCATCGCGTTTACAGCCTTTATTTTTTGGATCACATTGTTGTCTGTCTCTCAAGATCAGTTATCCCGAAATTGCGCGGATGTAGCAATCTGAAATTAATATTAAATATTTCGATTTAAGGTCCTTTGGAGCCCAGACAAAATCCAGCTTCTAAGTCAACGCAATCAAAAGGTAATGAGCGTTTATGCATAGTTTTTGCTGCATTTTGTATTTGTGGATATTTCATGAAAAAAAAAACATTAAAAATGTATAATTGTAGTTTTATTCGATATGAGTCCATAAGTCCGCAAGCTTAAGTTTGTTAACTTTTATAAATTATACTTCCCGTTAACATACAATTCTGAAATTGATGCAAAACCCTCTGTCCGAGAGACCAACTGGAGAGATTTTTTTTAACTAATGAGAACCTTAATTTAAAATAAAGTTTTTTTTAGAAAACATATAAAAATATAATAATTAATGTATAATATAAACAAATTAAAAATCTAAATTCAATTTGGTAAACAAAATATCAACAACATGAACCGGAGCATAACGGAAAAGATTGTCTATCATAATATGCTTTCATTACGTTTACATTTTGATAAGCTATGACAGATGAATTTTTACATATGTGTCTTTTTAATTTTTACAATTTTATATGGAAATAGAAGTGAAAAGAATTCTGATTTAGTAATTTCTGAGGAATTAGTTGCTCCTGAACCGTTATCTATTGGGTTAATATTTCTAATTAAGATCAATAATACTTCCGGAACAAACGATTATGATATTGAAATCACGCCATATAAATGCTGTCTCAATCAAGATGGAGATGTGGACTGCGATTCAGTTAATATTTTAAGCGGCTGCACAGATTCTGTATCTAAAGGTATTATTTTAAAAGATTTTTTACTACATGTTTTATTTGGCAAGGTTTAGATACCTATTAGAAATCTTATCGTTTCGATTTTGGTTAGATAAAATGCGATGTGGATAATAAATAATAAATAATCATTTAACCAATTGTCCTTGGTAACTTTAGATACGCTAAATAGGATCCAGCAGCGCTAGTAAAATAAAAAAAGTATTTTAATTTATTTATACCATTGTATTAGGTACATTGAAAATATTAAGACTCGTCGCACCTCTACTCGATGTGTATGATCGAAAAGGAAAATGCATTGTGTATGTCGATTCCAAATCAGACAGACAGGAAATCAAGCAAAATGTATTAAAATTTAGTTTTGATACTACTCAAGAGAAAAATTATAATTTTCCAAGTTACTATAGACATTGTACAAATGTAGATGAAGACCCATTTAACGAATGCAAACCAGTAAACTGTGAAATATACTATAATGGAAAAAAATCATATTTCAGTAGAAAATTTAAAAGATGCGTCGACGTACCTGCTTGCAATTCTGACTCAGATTATCCTTCAGTCGTGTACAATCCTATTACAAATACCTGTTTAGAAGAATCTATAACTGAAGATGATTTAAATTCTATTAAAAACTTAGAAAATAACAGAAAACATAGGACGGGTAAAGATATATTCATTATAGGAAAATTTGAACCTAACGTAACCGAATTTATTGATACTGTAGATCTTCTTGATGAATATTCAATAGCTGCAAAAGCTAAAGCGTTTCAAGCCAAGAGTTACTTAAAAGCCAATAGCTACAAGAATATTTTGACACGATATTTTACAAATAGTAAATGGACGTTAATAATTTTAAGCTTCGTCATCACTGTGCAATGTGTTTTGATTTGTACAATGATGTACTGCTTATCCAGAACTTGTAATTGTTTAGAAGATAAGAAGGTTGTTAGAAAATTCTTTAATTATAGACAAGACGTTTCTGTCACCACTCCTTTAATAGGCACTAGTAATATTGATACTGAAATGGACTACCAATACATCAATGAATCTAATACAGATCAAAAAATAAAATCTTATAAAGCTTGTAACAAAGATAATAGCCATCTAAAAATGGCAATGTCAGATGATATTCTATCTAAGTGCTTAAACAGACGAGATTGGAAGAGAATAAAATCTGAAGTAACGAATGATTACAATTTTGATAATAAAATATTACTGCAAGATATCCAAAACAACGTATACAAAGAGCCCACTAAAATAAATGAAACTAAAGTAGCGTTTGAGGATGAAGTTAAAGATTCAAATAAAAAAAGATCAAAAATTGTTAATATTGTAAAGACTGAAGAAAAAATTAATGATAATTATAAAGATGATAATGCAGACATTGATATATCTTCTGAGAAAGAAATTAAATGTCACAGTTACAATTACACTAACGGCACAAATTATCCAAATTCCAAAGAATGTTACAACACTGAGATAACTAAAAACGTCGTTAAAACACATTCAACAGAAAAAGGAGCCCAAGCATATTTTTCGAACGATTCTATAGACGACTTTTTATCTGAGAGGGGAGTTATATACATGGCTGGTGAGAATATATCAAAATACACCTTTTCAAATGATTCAAATGATGTGAAGCCATCGTCGAGTAAAACATCTAAAAGTTTTATCAAAAATGTTTTATCTCTTCTACATAAGAAGTCAAAGCCAGGTCCATCATCTGATCCTGGCCAAAATAAAGAAGTCCATTTAATCCACATGTCTAAGGCTTCTGTGTATTCTTCTAGTAATGACTCAACTTGTATGAAAACACTGAAAAGAAGTGAGTCTAGAACTTCGTTTTAATTTTTAAGTATTTTATTTTGTTTTATAATAGATAATATTAAATGTTTTTTAGTACTGCTTTTTTTAAATTTACTAGAACCTTTTAACATTATGGATTATAGTAGCCTACAACCTTACTTGGTAAATGGTCTATCGAGTATATAGTAGTAAATGAACGAGTTGTTTTGGAGCTTCAGCTAAAACTACTCAAAACTAACCAACTACTAAGCTTCAGCTTCAGCTTTATAATGTTTTATATTAGTATAGATATTAAAACAACTTTTCTATAATAAATCAGATTATTCCTTGATTTTATCAACCTGATAATAACAACATCACACTCCTTTGCGTCACGCAGTCCATTTAAAAATATTTTTGAATTTTAATAGAGTCAGAGTTTTCTTATTATATACAATTAGGAAAAAAACTAAATATTAAAAATAAAAATCTATGTGAAATTCAGGAATATTTATAATATTCAAAACAAATCATTTTGCGAAGGGCAAGCGGGGCATTCGCAAGGAGGACACACCGTGGAGCTGGGCTCTGTAGGTACAGTCACGTAGCGCTCTGGTGTCACCTGTAAAAAATGGATAGGATGAAATATACCAAAAACATATTTTTATTTAGCCTCCCGCTTTTTCCCGTAAAGCATAATCAATACATAGTGCCTAGAGTGTTTAAACGGTCTCTCCACCGGGACTTTCTGTCTCTTTCTCTGGCCTCCCTGCCAAATCCATTATAAGCAAAGATTAATAATTAAAGAGAAGAAAAACTTACCTTAATCTTTGGAAAGTGAATATTTCCATATAACTTGAACTTTGATATCGGGCCTCTTGTTACGCAGTGACACTGTGGTGAAGTTTATTTATTTAGTTATTTTTATTTGCTTACCACCACACTTATACCGCACCGCATCCCGCACTTAGCAGGGAAGGCAGAGTAGGTTCCCACCGTAGTGTTAAGAGACTCCGTTCCCATTAAAATAATTACGTATTCTACTTTCCGCCGATTTCTGTACGTATTCCAGGTTAAGGGAAGAAATGGAAATATTTGGAATTAATTCCCCCCGGGTGGGAATTGGATCTACAGCGATCGCGTTTATAGTTACACGCCACGACGTTGATACAGCCGGATATTTATATATAATACTTTTTCAAAAATCGATGACAATTTTGGTATCAAGTACAGTAGCTATTTAACAAAAATGATACTTACACCAGGCTGTAATATAAAATGAAGTACCGTAAGTTATGGTTGTAGAATTTGTAACTAGCTTTTAGGATAGAACCTAAACAACTATAATTGATTAAAAATATATAAATAAAAATAATGTTTTTAAAAAGAAACTATGTTCTATGTCCTTAAATATAGATATGATTAAAAATCCCTACATAATTTCATTATAATAGTTTGATTAGTTTTCGCATAAACGCGTAACAAATAAGACCACTTTAACAATATCAAGAATTGATACTCATTTCATACTGTATCGCGTATATAGCAAGGTAGACAGATGGAACCTAGTTTTAAGAAACTACGCTCTCTATTTTCTGCCGTATTTTCGAGATATTGCATGCTGAGTGGCCGAACTCAACACCGCGCTTTGTCTTGTCACCAGAGTGGGAATCAAACCTATAACTGTCGCGTTTACATAACACACATGACACTCAGCGATATTCAGATATTCGTTTCTTCGAGATCTCGACTTCAACTGTGTAACGAAATTATTTCAAGAAAATAAATATATAGCTTCCCAGCTATATGTATACTTCAAGCAGAAAAAACCTAGTGTGAAGTCACTCAGCTTTTTACTTTCGGCCCAAATTTTTCAAATTGTTTTAAAAACAATAGCAGCACGCGCTATGTTTTGTCTTAGAACGAGGATCAGCTTCACGCTGTATCCCGCACACAGCAGGGTAGGCAGAGGGAACTTAGTGTTAAGACACTTCGTTCTCCACTTTCTGCCCGATTCTGGAGGCGTTGCAGGTTGAGTGGCAGAACTCAACGCCGCGCTTTACCTCGACACCAGAGCGAAGAAATGGAAATATAAATTTGAGTAAATATTTCATCTCCTCGAGTGGGGATCGAACCCACAACTAGTCGGTTTTACAGTCATTTTGTGCCCTTGTGCCACGACTGGCTTCTAGAACTAGAACTAGGAAATATACACAATTTAAATATAATCATTCCCCCGAACGGAGATTGTATTCAGAACTATCGCAGTCGATATAATCTTATTGCGCTGTGATGGTGTGAAATGTATAAAATAATAATTATCACAAAATACTTACGATCTGAAAATAAATTTATATTTATTTTTATGATATTAGAGTGATATTATTATGTAATTTCTTGATTACTTAAAAATTAAGATTAAGTACTAATTCCATTTAAGAATTTTTCTAGATTAGGTAACAATTTAGGTAATTTATTTATAATACTAAGGTCTCCATCAAAATCTCTATCTGCTCTGTGCGACATTTTGTATTTTTTCCCACATGTAGCAGGGTAGGAGAGCCTAGTGTTAAGACATTCCGTTCCCTGCTTTCCGTTAAATTCTGGAGACTGTGTGTTAAGTGACGGAACTTAACGCCACGCTTTGCCTTGATACTAGAGTGAAGAAATAAAAAAAATAAAAATTAAATTAGCTTCACGCTGTATCCCGCACAAAGCAGGGTAGGCAGAGGGAACCTAGTGTTAAGACACTCCGTTCCCCACTTTCTGCCGATTTCTGGAGGTATTGCGTGTTGAGTGGCAGAACTCAACGCCGCGGTTAACCTCGACACCAGAGCGAAGAAATGAAAATTTAATTTTAAGTAAATATTTCATCTCCTCGAGTGGGGATCGAACCCACAACCAGTCGGTTTTGCAGTCACACCTCGTGCCGCTGCGCCACGACCGGCCTCAATCTTTTCGTTATTTTTTGCAATTAAATTGTTTATTTTAACCGGACTCGGAACACAACCTCGCCTCTCTACCATACCATAGCGGAGAAAAAAAATAAGTTTATTTTAATCATTGCCCCATTTGACAACAATGGACTATTTATAAAACTAGTATTTTAAAAGTTATATTATAATAATCACTTATGTTTATGCATAGGACATAAATAAGTTTATATTTTTAACAAACAAATATTTTAAGTTCTTACCGGAATTCTTGTAATGTATTCTGTGGGACCCACGGAAAATTCAATCGTCTGTGAATGTGAAAATAAGCATTAGATATTTTTTAATAACATTATAAAATTGGGTGGGAAAGTGGGATAAAAGAGTGTCTGAACACTAAGTTCGCTCTGCCTACCCTGCTTTATGCGGGATACAGCGTGAAGCTAACACGTTATCATTTAAGACACGCATATATGGAGGTAACATTATAGTAAAATAAGATTATGAGATATGTATAATAAGATAAACAGAGAGTAGAGGGTACCTACTGTTAAAACACTTATGTTCTCCACACACCGCCTTATCTTCGAAACACTGGGTTGAGTGGCGGAACTCAACGCCACGCTTTATGTTTTTACCAGAGTGAAGAAATGAAAATTACTCATCAACCCGAATGGGCATCGAACCCACAATTGGACGTACGTATTATTAAAATGTATTATTTAATACTTACCACACCACTTTCTGTGGTATTTGTCTATAAAAAAAATAGTTAATTTAATAAAAAAAATCTTACTTGAGACGCCATAAGCATTCTTGGATTCTACAGGGACTTAATAAAAGTGGAAAAATATATTTTTATATACCTAATTACGTAATGACTGACAAACATTTTAAATATCTAACATATTTGTTAATAATTAAATACCTAAGTAGATATAATTATATCTAATTCAAGTAGCATATACAAAAAAAAAATAGCTTATAATTTTGAAAGAAAAATAAAAAAAAGATTAAATAATATAGGTATATAGCTCAAAACCACCAAGATAACGAATTCTGAGTTCAGTTCTCGTTATTGTAATTTCACGTAGAAAAAGCAATGTAAATATATAATTTATTTGTACTCACATAATGCTATAAAACTTGAAGTTATCTCTTAAATTTACCAATATTTTTTTAAATGTCATATTAATATAAGAAAATTTTTTTTTTTTCATTTCAATCTAAAATAAGTGTTTTATTTTAAATAATAAATAAAAGCTTTACTATTTTAATTGTATGGTTTTTTCGAATAATTTTAGTTTATTTTTGCTTAGAAAAGTTATTGCCGATTCTTAAATATAAAACTGTATTACTATTGGACATTGGGTCAATCACAAAAATGGGTATTAGCGACATCTTATTTTTTTAAAAACATCTATTAAATTAATTATATATTTCTGTATACATACACCATTAACAGATGCCGTTTGTGTCTGTAAAAATAAATAGATATTTTTATTAGAAATGGTAGTCAGAGGGAGCCCACCCCCTATTACCGTTGTTATAAATAAAATCAATTCACTCCCTCAAGTAGACATCGATCCCACGACCGTCGCGTCAGACACTGCGCTGCTGCGTCACAATGGACTCAAATTAATTTATTTTAATACTTTTAATAAAATATAGGAAAATCTTTTTAGTATTTTTGCAGATATTATAGGACCCGCTTCGGTTAAGTTTACATATTACAATGCAATACTTACATCATTTGTTGCTGGCTCTTTCTATAAAACACAAATTGTATTTAACGAATATACTTTTAACTTCTACCTTTCGAAAAAAAATATATTATAGTTTTAATTTTTTTATTTTATTTATATGTTACTCTTTATCCCACATACAGCAGGTTGGGTAGATAGAACCTAGTGTCAAGACACTCCTTTTTCCGCACTCCATACTCCGAATTCGAGGCCTTAAGTGTAATGCGGCGGAAATTAACGCTGCACTTTGTGCCTACGACAGAGATGAAAATAATGCATTCCCCGGAATTTGTACTGAAAACAAAAACATAGTGTTTAAACCCCGGCGTCCACCGCGAGAAGAGTGGGAGAAGGACAACGGCGAACTATCAAGAGTTAACTGCATACTTATATTTCTACCAATAAATAGTCTAACGAAAAGGACTAACCGAGCAAAAAGAGGTGAAATGAAAAGAGAATCTGGGCTTAATAATTAGATGCTCTAACCTGTACCACGAATGAATGGCTATTTAAATTTTTTAAATATTTTTAATAAATAAGATGCAATACATACACCGTTTGTTGTCGTTTCCGCCTGTAAAATTAATTACTAATTTTAATTAAAAAATACCACTTTTAATATAGGCAAACTCAATTGTCTCGATTAATATTGTCTATATTCCAGAAAAAGTTAAATTTATATGTATAGGTATAATGCAATATATACATCATTTTTAATCTGTAAAAATTTTTTATAAAAAAATATGAGATCTATTGATATTACAACTAATATTAATTAAAACTAATATTACTCTTTTTAATATGCATTAAGGCCAGTCGTGGCGCAGGGGTACAACAGTGTGACTGTAGACACGACTGGTTATGGGTTCGATCCTCACTCGAGGAAATTGTTTTACTTTTTTTGTTGTTGCTTTACTTTATTTTTCATTGAATAATGTAAGTTTTGGAACAAATCTATGTATTACGTTAGTAGTTATGTTAAGTTAGCTTTTAAGTGTAGTGTATAGTGTACAATAAAATGTTCTATACTAAGCTATGTACAAAGGATAAAATACACTGTATATTATGTTGGCTTCCTATTAAATAAATAAATAAATAAAATATTCAATATTTTAGTATCGGTGGAAAATGGGCAACGGAGTGTCTTAACACTAAATTCCCTTCGGTTATCTTGTTGTGTGCTGGATATAGCGTGAAGCTGAGTTTCTGATATAATATGGCATTGAATAAAATAGAAGAATATTAAACATACATCGTCAATTTTTGGTGTTTCTGTCTGTAAAAAAATGTTAATACAAAAAAAAATATTAAAAATATTGACATTAAAGCTACAGAGACGAATCATTCACACAAAAATGAAAACATTAATCAGCACTTAAATTGACCAAAGAACCGAACAGAAATGACACAGGTTCCCTCTGCCTACTCTGCTTTATGCTGGATAAAAAAATGAACGTATAATAAAAAAAATATAAGCCTATTATACATATAGAACATAACCTCGCCATCGTTTGCCGCTTCTGTTGCCTGTAAAAATAATCGTTATTAAAAAAGATTTTGAAGATTTAAGACTTAAGCAACCTATTTTATATTTCGATAACTAGCTTATTAAAGCTGCAAAGCTCATTTATTTACTTTAAAAATCTAAATATCTTTAATAAAAAACTAAGCTTGTCCCAGTCTTTTTATCTTCTTAGTACAGGCTGTTAAGATTTTACCGCTCTAACTTTTCAATTATAAAACTCATAAAAAGTATGGTCGGAGACCAATTATTTGTTGGAAGGAGGCCATACTGTTTATTTTAATATAGAATAAGGATCTGCTCGTAGAATGTACAGATAACAAGTAAAAAGTCAAAATCATCAACGAAATGTGTTCAGACATCTTTAGGTTTTCTATGAGGTAACAACAAAAAATTGATCTATAAATCAGTTGTCCCAAAGATCGTCCGCCCTAGCCACTGTCTGCTCAGCTTTCTGGTAAAGCCACCATTGGTTTATAATAGCCATAGGTCACCTGATCATGATAAAAAGAAACTTCTACTTTCCAAAAGAAAATTCTAACATTTGTTATTTTTTAATATTTTTTTTATCTGCATATCTCTTTACCGCAGAAGCTTGAAGCACCCGAGCCAACTCTTCCTGTAGGTTACATCGACAGTAGTATAAAGATAATCCAACAGTGCATATATACATAGTAGTTTCTGAGATGATGATGTCTAAAAAAATTCTGAACTCTAGCGAGCTTAAACTAAGAAATTTTTCAGTTTATTTCATTTATAATGTTAATTTTATAATATTTTATGATTTTGAGGCCGGTCGTGGCGCAGCGGCACGAGGTGTGACTGCAAAACCGACTGGTTGTGGGTTCGATCCCCACTCGAGGAGATGAAATATTTACTTAAATTTATATATCCATTTCTTCGCTCTGGTGTCGAGGTTAAGCGCGGCGTTGAGTTCTGCCACTCAACACGCAATGCCTCCAGAATTCGGCAGAAAGTGGGGAACGGAGTGTCTTAACACTAGGTTCCCTCTGTCTACCCTGCTGTGTGCGGGATACAGCGTGAAGCTAATTTAATTTAATTTTTTATTTTATTTTATGATTATAATTTTTTATACGTACCACATCAGTATCCTGCACTTTATTCTGTAAAAATAAATTGTTATCTATAGTATAAGAAACTAGTAAGTAGTAGTTAAATTTATATTCCCATTTCTTCGCTCTGTTGTCGAGGTTAAGCGCGGTGTTGAGTTTTGCCACTCAACACGCAATGCCTCCAGAATTTGGCAGAAAGTGGGGAACGGAGTGTCTTAACACTAGGTTCTCTCTGCCTACCATGCTGTGTGCGGGATACAGCGTGAAGCAGATTTTTAAGAAACTAGTATATAATGTACATTGCACATTTTCACGAAAAAATTGTCCAACACAATGAAATAATTAACAAAATTAAATAAAAAACCCAACCAAAAATATCACTACCTCATCTTGGCAAAGTGTTTGTAGCTCTTAAACTAATTCGATTTTCGTAAAATATAGCTAAGAACTACCGCAACGAACAAGGCGCCAATCATGGCGCCGGGGCACAAGTGTGTGTAAACGCGACTCGACGCGAGTTCGATTCCCACTCGAGGAAATTAAATATTTATTTAAATTTATATTTTCATTTCTTTGCTTTGGTATCGAGGCAAAGCTTGACATTGGGTTCCGCCACTCAATATTCAATGCCTCCGGAATTCGTTGGAAAGTGGGAAACGGGATGCTTCTAGGATTTTTAGCTTTTTAATATTAGTGTCGATTATAATATTTTTATACGTACCACATCAGTTTCCGGCACTTTATTCTGTAAAAACCAGTATAAAAATATTATTAAGAGATGAAGAAGAGACGGAATGCAAAATGAGTATAAATGGTAAGATATTAGAACAAGTGAATGAAATGGTATACTTAAAAATAGTAATAAAACACGAATTCATGTACATTTCTGCTTTCATAGAGCAGAGAATGAATATAATCTTGATGTGGGAAACAAAGAGTGATAAAATAATGTAGGTAACCATTCCTATGGTTAAATACATTTAGGTAATAGTCTAAAAATAGGTAACCAAAGGGTAAAATCTAAATAAAAGTAGCATTGCCTCTCGGGTCAATAAGTAATTTTCAATTTTCCAAAAAAAAAATATACCTCATACAATTTAAACCCATAACGTACTTAATCATCAAAGTATTGGCATCATTACATCACATCAGTCCGTGGTCACGGGTAGTCAGTCTACCCGTGACCACGGACTACTGCAAAGTGTTCGAAACGTCGGGTTTTAAAAAATGTATAAAAGTACCAAATATACGCGATTAATCCGGTTAAAATAGTTTCATTTAAAATATCTAATATTATTTTTTTTATCTTATACATACCGCCGCATTTTCTTCTGTTTTCTGCTAATATAAATTGTTATTTAAAATAAACATATTATTATTTTTATTTACTCATAAATGTAAAGAGAATGCAATCTAATATAAAAAATAGAAAAAACAATTGAACATTGGTCAGACACTATCGTCGCAACTTAGTGTAGCTATTGTATAGCGTTTTATCCCATAAAGCAGGGTAAGGAGTGAGATTTCTAGTAACAAGAAAGTTTCTACTTTCCATCTGTTTTTAAAATAGAGCGTATTAAGTGGCAGAACTCAACGCCGCGCTTTATCTTAACTTAGTATATTTGCATCTGTAATAAAGAAAATAAAACTTACAGGTGTTGGCTGTGTTGTACTATGGCGCAATAAGCATACCACTGTCAGAATCAAAATATTGCGACGCATTCTGAAAATTTTATGAATTTTTGTAATATTATAATTACTAACTTCATGCCGCATATGGCAGGCCGCATATGGGTGGGCAAAGGGAACCTAGTGTTGTCATTTTGTTCCGACAGTCTCACTGCCCATTTTTTGGGGAATTACGTGTTGAGTGGCGGAACTTAACGTTGCGCTTTCTCTTGCTATGTACCAGAGCAAGAAAAAATTAAATATTTTATTCTCGCGAGTGGTTATGGAAAACTCGACCGTCGCATTTACAGTCTGACGCTGTGCCGTTGCGCCACAAGTCGAATAGGTTGCAGCCTCCGTTCTCAATTTTTCGTTTTAGTGATATTGCATAATATTTGGCATACCGTAGTAATGTGGTGAATAAGAAACTGATATTAAGACAATATATTCTTCGTGTTGAGTGGCGGAATTCAACACCGCGCTTTGCCTTACCATAAAATTAAAATAATTTATTTGTCCAAGTAGAAATCGAATCCACAGTCACTGTATTTAAAATTAAACATGGTTCCACTGCGCCACGTAAATATTTTTTAAACATTTTAAGAAGTTTTTCGATATAAAATAAATATATACCTGTGAAAAATATTGTGTCACAATTATAGTAAGCGTATGTTGTAAGCTACTAACCATTTTTATGATACAATAAATTTGAATTGAAAATATATGAAACTAGTCGTTGCCCATAACTTTGTTTGCGTGAAATGTAACATTGCATTATTCACCCTTCTCGTACGAATTTCGAACTCTCTTCTCTCTGTCTTATTTTTCACTTTCCATCTTCCCGCTGTTTCGCGCATATTCCAGAGTAGGAAGAACATTTTAAATTTAAGTTAAAACAATTCGCTGGATTTTAGAGGCATTGCGTGTTGAGTGGCAGAACTCAACGCAGCGTTTGCTTTGATACCAGAACGAAAAAATTAAAATATTAATAATTAATGATTGATTCCAGTGCGAATTAAACCCACATACATTTCGATTTTCGTCTGTTCAGTCAGTCATTCTATCGGTCACTTAGTAAAGGAATAGTTAAAGAGAGTTTATATATAAAAAAAAGGGGAGAATGGAGTATCTTTCCACTAGGTTCCCTCTGCGTACACTGCTATGTGCGGGATATTTGTGTGCTTATTTATTAAGATAAAAAAATATCGCTCCGAAATTTTATTATTTGGTATTTCTGAAACTACAATATGAATAACCATTTCAACGTTAATTT
This sequence comes from Heliconius erato x Heliconius himera, assembly GCA_013421005.1. Lineage (NCBI taxonomy): Eukaryota > Metazoa > Arthropoda > Insecta > Lepidoptera > Nymphalidae > Heliconius > Heliconius erato x Heliconius himera. The sequence continues at coordinate 26,347 of JAATLQ010035400.1, forward strand.
TATTTATAAAATAGTGAGTTTTTATATTATTTTTTTACTGTATGATATTTATGAACAAAGTTGTCCCAATTTTGTCATAAGCATTAACTTTTTATTAGCGTCACTGCTTTTACCGCCTAGTGTTAAGATACCTCGTCGTATTTGTCTGTCCGGTTTTTAAGATCTTGTATACTGGAAACTCAACGGCTGAACGACGCATAGATAGATTAATCTATAGAGATAAGGAAAAGGAAATAATTTAAGCATAATTAGTCACTGAGTGGGATCTACGACTATCGCGCTTAGTCAGACACCAGACACAGTCAGTTATTCATCGAATATCATGTGCTTCAATCACTCATTGGCTGTCTTATTCACTCATCGACTGTCTCGCTCACTCATCATCTGTATCTTACACTTATCGCCTGTCTCGCACACTCATCGCCTGGCGCGCACACTCATCACCTGTCTCGCACACTCATCGCCTGTCTCCCTCATTCATCAATTCTCTCGCTCATTCGTCCAATGATTTTCACTGATCGTTTGTCTCATATTCTCATTCACTTGCTCATCAATCTCCGTCGCTCATCGATTGACTCATTCACACTTACACATATGATATACGATCGACTATCATTTACTCAACTGACGACGATTCCGTCACACTACCCCTGTGCACTATATCATGTAAGACAGTAGTTTTAAAGCGTGTATCAAATTCAATATACGACCTCAAACTTAGTCAACAGTTAATAAATATTCCTAATTCGATACGCGCTATTTAAATGGACCTAAGCCTAATGCACTAAAAATAGTGTGGTGTAATCGCCGTTTTACTAGACTGTTTGACTCACCACACAATCATTCTTCCATTCATTTTATTTTAACAAACTTGCAATAGTCAAAATTTTGGAAAGATGTAGTTATAGTAAAAAAAAAAACAAATGAAAACAAAATTTAAAACATGTAATATACATTTATTATTTACAAAATTATAAAAAGGCTTCACTTTGCTTCGTCAGATTTCTCTTGATACTTGACAACCCCTCGCTCTATGAGCTCTGGTATTTCTACTGCAAGCCATGGGCCAAGCTGAAAAATAATAAAATTATTTATTTTATATTAAGTATTTAGAAAGTCGCATCGTAACGGCTGTGGGTTCAATTCCCACTTTGGAAGAATGAAAATTTTAATACTTTTATTTACTTGCTCTGGTAACAAGGAAAAGCGTAGCAATTATAATAAAACAAATACTAAATGTTAAGAAAATTTTGCCAAAATACAATAGCCATTTGAATTGAATTTCAATAGAAATTGCATATAGTTAAGCTATTTCTGAGACTAGCGCAAACAAATGCACAGACATACAGATAAAAATTAAAAATACAATGTTTTTGGATATGTTTTTTGAGAATTTAGATGGTATAAAAATAATATTATATTTATTACAGACAATTTTTCTCTTTGCCATTTCTGCTATAAAAATGTTGTTTATTATTTTTATATTTTCTTACATAAATTGGTTAAAAGATTCATAGAGGACTATGTATATAACATAAATTTCAATTGTTTAAAGTTTAAAAGTTGATCATTTTGTAATTTGTTTATTTTCATACAATAGAATACAATACAATAATATAATTAGTATATGAGGCCAGTCATAGCGCAAAGGCACAAAGTGTGACTACAAAATCAACTGGTTGTAGGTTCAATCTCCACTCGAGGAGATTGAATATTTATTTAAATTTATATTTCCATTTCTTCGCTCTGGTATCGGGGTAAAGCGCGGCGATGAGTTCCACCACTCAACAAGCTATGTCTCCAGAATTCTGCAGTGAAAAACGGAGTGTCTTAACACTAGGCTCCCTCTACCTACCCTGCTGCGTGCGGGATACAGCGTGAAGCTGATTTATTATACTTATTTTTTTTTTAGTATAATGTGTTTTGTATTGCCAGTAAATAATAAAAAAATACTTACTCCCAAAGCCATAGCGTGTGCAATACCAAATCTCGGCACATTCCTCGCCCATAGGGGTTTAAAATGATCAGTTAAACATATTTTACCACCTCTATACATTTTCGCAGTTTTACCATCTAAACCTGGTAAAGCCAGTTCGGGTGCAGTAGTTGGATATGTAATAGGTATCTTAAAAATAGATGGAATGGTAAAATAAAATTATTATTTAATTTGTAGAGGCCAGTCGTGGCGCAGGGGCACAAAGTGTGACTGTAAAATCGATTGGTTATGGGTTCTAAAATGATACTACAAGTTTGAAGTATGAAGCAAAACTAATTTATTTTCTTAATACCCACAATATAATTATTGAACATCAATGTCTATTTAAGTACACAATTTTACCAACATAATTAATATATAACATATCTTTCCCCCATACTAATACATTTAGAAATAATCATTCGATGACAATCAAACAGTTACCAGAATCATTATATACAAAATATAAATCTAATCAGTGCTTGGGATTCCA